>JASDQU010172808.1:0-20930 GCA_032191745.1 Picea mariana
TACGTAAGATTCATGGAATGATGGATAATATGGAATTTAGATGGCATTTCATATATTGGAAGTATCACAAACATACATGTTTCATAAATTTTGCATCTAATTTGGCATTCTACATGTTTTCTTTTGAATATATATATATATATATATATATATATATATATATATATATATAAACGCTCCGGAGACGCTTCGCTCCCGACCATTTTTTGAAAAATGCGCTCCCACGCTCCTACTTCCCGCTCCCGCTCCCGCTTCGCTCCCACGCTCTGGCAACACTGTTGTCATAAGGAGTGCCCTTGCCACTGATATGTAGAGCCATACACTCACCAGCTAGTGGAAAGACTCATTTGAGCCATTTAAATGTGTGTTTGTGGCTAGTTTTATGAAAAAAAATCATTTGAAATGAAAACTGATTTTCATGAGAATATCTGTATTTCATAAGCATTAGAATCTAGATAGCTCATTCTAGGGTGGCAATGAGTTGTTTCTGACACATAGAAATTGAAACATCAGAATATCAAATGGTCACATTCATATACCAATTTTTGCAGAACAATTTTCTATCTTGAAGGAAAATAGTGGATGAAAAACTAGCAGATTCCAGCCCTTTACTGGAAACCAACACAGAATTTTAATAGCAGCAAACTGCATGTCTTGTTGGGGATAAACAACCTATCCAGAAGGCAGAAAAAGATAAATTCTTCCCACAACAGGTTGTTTTATGAGGACGTAAAAGCAATAACCATCTGGCACAAATAAATAGAAAAATAAAGGTCTCTTCCCCCTAAGGTGGTCATGGCAATCATACAAAAGTCTACTTCCATGCACACAAGTATTTCAGTAACCTGTGGTCTATATTCCCTCTGAGATAGAATTGAAGGTGAGTCTTTGATGGCATTTATATTTATAACCCCTCAAATACCTTGAATTCTTAATGCCTACTTGTTTGGCCCTTATATTTGTCCATGTGTGGTGCAAATTCTCTTTTGTCATCAATAAGCTTTAGAAGCTTGTGTATTGGTCCCTTAACTGATATATCTTTCTTTTGGCTTTATTAGACCCCTTTTGTCTTATGTGAACTTTTTTTACCAAATCGAAACTTTTTCCATAGTATATATATATATATATAGTCGAAACTTTTTCCATAGTATGTGTATATATATATATATATATATATATATATATACACTGAAGTACCATGTCCAACATGAGTGTCCAAAGAGAATTTCTTATTATCTAAGCATATAATCTCTACAAATGATTATGACAGGTGAAAATGGCTACAGCTGAATTGGGCGCTTTGTCATATACTGATCCAAATTGACACACAAATATGCCATCAATCAAAATCCTTCAATCAATCCCTTGGTGAAGTTGATAGAAACCAAAAGACTTGTCAAATGCATCATGAAAATGATTCTGGAAAAAGTTAACGACTGCCGGCAAAAACACTCATCATATATTAGTACATACTACAAATGCATTTTAAAAATGCAAAGCTTGTCTTTCCTTACTGAATAATGACAATTTGCATCAAACATTTTAACCCCAACAGATTGTATCATTGTACAATCTAAACTCTTGCTAAAACACAATTAAATGACCAACCAATCCAATCATCAATGAGGTACGCAGATTCAAAAAGATGTATGTTTTTGGTCTGAGCTTCACCTGCAATGACCATGCTTTTATTGTTTTGTCCCCACTTCCACTATAAAGATATCCACTTTTAGAAATGGCTAACGCATGAACCCCACTGTAACGCCAGTCTCTATGCTCACACCATGTTGTAACAGGTTCTTGTCTAGGAACAGACTCAATAGCCCAGACAAAAATGTATCCTCCATAATCACCACTGAAGCATAGAGATGCTTTTGGATCAATAGCTAGAGCCAGTATTCTGTGTTGATGTCCTCTCAAAGTCTCCAAATGAGAATTAGTCTGTGTAGAGGAACAGTATCAGTAAACTCTAGAAAAAAGAAGTAAAACAATGCTATTTCTAAGGTTGGAATAAATGTAAAAACATAAGAAAAATGATATATTAGCAGTAAAAAAGGGGAAACAATGGCCACCATCAAACCTATTTCATGTTAAAGGAAAAGGGCGCTAATCATTGTTTTGCATGAGCAAAATGTTTCTCCAGTTTTTCTTGTTTTGCAAAATACAGACTTTTCTATTACAAAATTGAAAAAAATATATCATGCAATTAAGGACTTTGCTCTCTCTGCCAATGCAGAAAAGGAAAGCCAACATGTCTGATTGGGCATATTAGTTTTTGATAACTTTGAAACTTTATACTTGGGTTAGCCCCTCAGTAATGGCTGATGGTGGTTTGCTATTTTTGCTACTGACAATGCTATCAGCCAACATGCTTCATTTCCTTGTTGAGCCATCAAATTCAGTGTCCATTTCCAATGTTTAGACTCTAGAGTCTGTCCGTATATAGAAAACAGCCCACTCGTGCTAATTATCTAATTACACCTGTGTATTCGTTCATGCAAGTTTGAGCAAATCCAAGTTTTGTACACGGGATATGTGCTTACTGGTAACATATCAAAATCATTTGCTAGTTTTGGAAAAAGAAGCAATTCCAGTTGTTACTGCTCAAACTCACTAAGGGAAAGTCCCGCCCAGCAAAGGAAAGGTTGGGGGAACTAATAGGCAAGCCACCCACTGTCACCTCAGTGGCCTTACCTCTTGACTTTAAGGCTAGGGTTCCTAACTTAAGGAGGGTATTCCTACGGGGTCAAAACTAAGTCCTACGTTGTACTTGGAAAGGGGAGCTTCAGAACTTGGTTTGACTTTAGAATCTCTATCTTCTCTTAGTGGTAAAGTGCATCAAGTACAAGAGAAGGGAGAATGATTGATAATGAGCTCAAAGAGAATATGACATAAACAACAATGCTCAATTTCAAGGTGCTTGGAACTTGAATATGTATCATTCATCATCCACAAAACAACCTAAATGCCAAGTTTGACCAATGAAATTTGTGTGATGTGTATTCATGTCTAGATCATTCGAAGCACAATAACCAATGATAAAGCCTGCTTAATTCTGTTGACAGATTTAAGTGCTGAGAGCAAAACATGAAGTATACCACCAAGACAGCAAGAGGGAATTCAAACCATCATCAAAGTAGTACTTTAAAGAAAAGGCACAGTAATTGATGAGTGTATCAAAGCGTTGTGACAAAAGGTACCAGCAGTTATGCATTATGCAGAGAGAATTCAAATGTTCAGTACAACATCAATAAATAATATATATTCAACCATGGCACATGTGTATCATAAGGACAATATCGTTTCTCTTATCCAATCAATGTGATAATTGTTTGCCAATGCAAATGTAGCTGTGTGACGAGATATAAGGTGTATCAACAGCAGAGTTATATAAATGCCTCAAATCATCAACATGTGCCAATACTAAAAGCAGAGAATATGGTCCATTTTCAATCTAGAACAGAGATAATGCTGTCATATCTTAACACTTCAATTATTGCATCATAAGATCAATTAACTGTCCCAAATGGGAGTGCAAGATTCATCATATATCAAACAAATACCATCAGCAGTTTAGAGAGATGACAACTCTGCAATTTTGAACAGCAATGAGACCTTTGAACCAGTGTTAATAGAGATGACGTTTTGCAATCTAAACTAGGTCGTTGGCATACATTGAGCATCAATCTGTAGCTTAAGATTATTTGAGACGAGTATACCAAAACGTTGCAAAAACAAGCCTTGAAACCACACTCAAAATATGCACTTTGTTTCTGCAGTTTTATTCTGTAGATTGGACCCTCAAGCAATGTCAAGATAGAGTTAACATTAGCATCTTAGGAGAGGTCGTTGGACCTCTCACAATGTTGATTTGTTTCTTAGGGTTGAGTAGAGTAACAATCATCCGGAACATTGCATAATTACCAACATTAAGACCATCATTTCCTATGTGAAATGTCTCTGTAATTTATGACAGTCAATAAACTTTGAACAGCAGTCAACAAAGAGATAACGATTTGCCAAATTATGAGGTCGTTGGACCTTCTAGTAAGTCAATCTGCTGACTAGAACAATTTGAAGCAAGAAACCCTCATAACGTTGCTTAACAAAGGTGTGATAAATGATACATTGCAAACTCTCTTTCATACATATATTCAGTGAACCAGAGATGGGACTGCAAGGAAGAATGAATAACGGTAACTCAATACAATCGTTCCAAGCATGAGTACTAGGGCATCCAGAAATAGTTAAACTTGATTTAAATTAGAGATGCATTATTTAAGCCAAAGGGTTAAATTCTTTTAATAAGATGTGCAATGAAACAACTAGATCCAAAATCCTCTATATGCTAACTATGAAGATATTCATTGAGAACAAGCTACCATAAATCCATAAATCCATGAAGCTCAAACAATCTAGATCCAAGAGTAAAAGTGAGAAACCATAGATTGCAAATAAAAAATAGAAAAAAGGACAAAAAGGGAAAAATCAATTTTGGTTTTTTTGAGTGGTTGAAGACAAGGATAGACTAGTGCCTAGAGAGGGCTATGAGGTCTCTACACTAGATCTAGGTGAAGCTTAGGATCTAAGATAGGACAATGTTGATGGTACCCGAAGGATTGCCCTTCAAGCATTGACCAAGGTTAGATGGTTCTCTTCAAGGTTGTATGGGGGGATTGGTCCATGAAGAAGCCTCTCCAAGTAGTAGCAAGGTGATCTTAAAGGTTGGCCAAGGCAAGAGGGAAGAGCCCCTAGACATCCTACCTCAATGCAATGGATCAATTCTTCAATGGTCAAAGGGTGAAGGTAAGAAAACCATACCTTGAGTTACCCTTCCAAGTGGAGCATTTCACCCTTCTTTGGCCTTGTAGTAGCTTTTGTCCTCCAGCAAACCTGAAAAGTTTTTATCTAAACCCTTGAAAATAACTAGCATTCACTTAGAAAAAGAATAGATGCACAAGAACTCTTTAAGCTAGTTTTTTCATTAATCTCCAACAAATACAATGAGAGAGGACTCCTCCTTTTATAGCTAAGGAGCCTCCTCAATACAATACATAATACAATGTGCTAGCTCAATCTCAAAACCATGGGCAAAATACAAGAAGTGATTTAACAAATCCCTCAAGAGTTGAAACCCTCAAAGGCTAGAGCATCCCTCTCAAATGGTCCAAAATACAACAAGAAGGTCACATGTGTGGGCTAGAGAGAGGTAAAAGAGGTGTGCTCCGTAAAAATAGTACCATCATGCCATCAAGTGGAGAGGATGTGAATCAAACATGATCCATGGACCTCTAACGATCCTCCAACTAACTCCCCCAAACCAAGAAATGGTCCAAGTGTGAAATAACTGCCTCAAGGGGATGACATCACTCCCACACATGTGGGTCGTCCAAGTCCAATGTCAAGCATAAGTGGTATGTGTGCCCTCCTCAAGGTTGGAGCTCCTTAAATAAACAACAGTAAATCATGCCACATCATCCAATGGTCCAAATAACAACCTGTAACCACTCCAATAACCTGTAACTAACTCCTCAAATGCATTAATATCTCCCACATGTGGTCCAAGGAGATATAATAATGCATGAGTGTGAATACAACATCGAATTGAGCAAGGCGAATGAATCTAAGTGGTCCATGTGGCATGTGTGATGACATGGTGTCCCTGTCATGGTTCGATGCACTCTCACAGATCCCAATGCAATGACATGTATCCCAATGTAGTACATAGATCCCAAGGCAAATGGCACGGACCCCAATGTTTGTAGATATGATCAATGATGTGTACACGAGTCCCAATGCAGCATCACAGATCCCCATGCAGTGTCATGGATCTCGAGGGTACATGTATCCCATTGCAAGACACCCACTTGAAGTGATAGGTCTAGCTTCTTAGCAAGCCATTAGATGATAACACCTAGCGACATCTCTTAGCACAACATAACAAATAAGGATTAGTTTTAATATTTGCCTAAGTTTTACCAAGGGGGAACAACATTAACCCTTATACATGCACCAAGTCCTAAGACAACAAATATTTCCCAAGTACCTAGGTGAAAGATAGGTAAAAAGATGAATAATGATGGAAAAAGGAAGGGAAAGACTTCATGTGATGGTCCTCAAAGTCTTATACATGCATAGGTCTTTTTTATTCATTCATTTGGCTTTCATGAACTAGGACTTCTATACAATAGCCTTCAAGAGGGAGTGTTGACCACCTATTTTCACTAGGGGTCAACATCATGTACCATGAAGATATGTACCATGTGGTACAACAAGTTTTGAAGACCTTTCTGCTCAGCAGGGCATTTCTGCCCCATTTTTTGTAATCGGGATGTCCGCTCCCCTGCGTGGAATAATAATGTAATATGTTAGCATGGATCATTTTTAGATTAGTTGCCTAGGACTTTATCATTAGGGGAGTCCTTTCATTGAGTGTTTTTTTTCCTCAAGTAATTAATCTTGCCTGCTAGGCAATTTTAAATATCCTTAAGTTTTCCACTTACAATAATCCTTCGAAGTGGTGAAAGGCGTTCTAATGATCGAGCCCAGTAGGTGACTAAGGTTTATAAGTGTTGTGTATGACCATGCTAGACATCTCCTAAAGTCTTGCAGAATTCCGTTAAGTTTTGATAGAATTTTTTAATAATCAAAATTTCTAGAAATTGGGAATTTTTAATTATTTTTTATGTAAAATGTAAAAATTTGGTCCTTGGGGATGTTGTATAAGGGTATGAGTACTCAAATCAAATGGCTCATGACCCCTTACACCCTTGTACCAAGTTTCATCTCAATTGAACAAGTTTTGCTAGATCATTGTCCATGAGGAGTCCAAGTCAGTCAAAAGACAACATTTAATTGGCTAAGGCAAAATAGCCAAATTTTGTAAAAGCGATTAAGTCAGGAAAAAAGGTAGGGAAATGCTTCCTAAGGTGTTTCCTAAGTTAGAAAAAGACTTTAGCATGAGGAAGAACCCCACCATGGCAAGTTCTAACATTTGTGGTGTCCCCCTAAGGGAAAGTGCGCCCCCCCTTTTGGTGTGAGCATGGAAAAAATTAAAAGAAAGAGTGGGGAGGCCCCCACTCCTTGGTGGACCTCCCTTGGACCATGGAAATGAAGTCTTAACACTAGGAAGGGGGAGCCACCCCCTCACAACTCAACTCCCTCTCCTAAAGTGTGCCCCTCCCTCATGAAGTGCGCCCCCCTTGAAGAGAGCTCCCTCCCTTTTGGTTGACACTTGTCACACATGCAAGGGGGGTCTCTCTTGCATTTCTCACTTAAAAGGAAGGGCTCCCCTCCTCTTTTCACCATCTATTTTCAGAGCAAGTCTATGTTGCCTGTTATTGCGCAATTTGTACTTGCCCAAAGCCAAAGGCAAGTGGATACTAAATTGACGTAACAAGCAGGATGTCCTATCACTGTCACCTTAATAAGACACCTCTTTCTATTTAGGAGTAGTACCCTAGGGGAGATGTCCCCAGTGAACTGGGGGTTTGAGAAGGCTAAGGCAAAAGCATTAAGAAAGTCCCACCCCTCTCACAGGTCACTCTTGATCAAAGTTCCAAGGGTTTTAATGAGATGAAGAAAAATAATATTTAAATGTGCCTACCCAGAACAAGACAACAAGAAAAGATGCTATTTTGTGAGTACCATATGATGTTAGTGCTTCATAAAACTATAGACTTTTGATAAAATGAACAAGATGATATAAAAGCTGAAGCAATAGGAGTATTTATAACAGCAATATATATTTAGCAACAACTACACAATTATGCCTCAATAATGCTTCAAAAATGACAAGAAATGATAGCATAAAATTGACAAAATGATAGTAATTGTCAGAAGCAATGATGGCAATGTATTATCAGCTTTTAATCTTGCTTTTAAGATGAATTTGTTGCTGTTATAGATGGCTGTAGCAATCTTTTGCAACAACAGCAAATTAGTTAATGAGTTAGTCTAATCCAAGTTAGTAAGAGTTAGTAAAAATCTTAAGGAAGAAGGTTTAAGAGTTTGTTTGGTCAATCAATCAATTGCAAGGTGTGAACTAATGCCTTTTAGGGTAATGGAGTCAAATTTTGCAGTGGTAATTCTTAGAGGAAAACAACAAATGATAATGGATGAACTAAAGGAAGGGTAAGATGATTGAGGTGTTAGTAACCTAAGGCCTCAATATCTAAAACCCTAGAAGGAAAAAATGCTAGAAAGTAGGTAACCCTAGGCCCTAGCGATTTCCTTCTTCTTTAGATCAAGCTTGAAATAAAATGTGTGAAGCTTAATGAAGCAATGCTACTAGAGTGTTACAAAGGTAGGGCTCTAGTATATTCTTCAAAGTAGATGTTTTCTAGCAAAATCAAGTAGGTGAAAAATTATAAAGAAAAGCACAATAACATGTGCTTTTCTCCTAGGGTTTCAAACTCGCAATTTCATAATCTTAGAAATGAATAAGCAAATGTACCATAACCATTCAAAATAAATGAAGAATTGCAGATTTTACTTACTTCATCAAGAATAATCTAGCCACAAAACCCTAGTTGAAGACTTTCCACTATGAAAATGCCAAAATACACCAAAGATAGCCTCTCCAAGAAGTTGCGCACTAGTTAATTTCAACCAAATACCCTTAAAGAGGGTCGAATTTCAGACCTCACACTTGTGTGAATGAAAGATGATGAAAAAATGAGAGTTTTAACTCTCTATTTATACAATATCAATGACCTTTAATTACATTTTAGGTCAAAAAAGGTCGACATGGCCAGTTTACATCAAAAATCCAGTTTTACATAAAATTAACAATTTAAAACCCTAATTTGTCTTTTAGGGATGACGTCATGCCCCTCTAAGGGTGATGTTAGGCCCCATTATGGAACACTAGGCCTCGAAAGTGAAACGTTAGGCCTCAAAAGGCCTCAAAAGCTACCACATGTGCCAACCAAGCCGTCTTCATGCCAAAACCCTAACTGGATGACGTCAAGGCTCAATATGATGACGTCATGGGCCTTCAAGGGCCAATGTCATGGTGGAAGGAAAAGACCCCCCTAGGTGCAGGCTTGCCAAAGTGTCTCTGGTGGAACGTCCTTTTTCTCTGGTGCAAGCCTTTGGTGTCCCTCTGCCCCTGGCTGGGGTCACAGCATCCATCTGGTGGGATTTTAGCCCCATGGAGGTCCGAACTAATCATCTCCCCATATGTACCTATCCGTTGGGCATGGTCCTACAGCAATAACAAGTACGCCCTCCATGGGCTCATAAGCCATAGGGATCATAGCAATGTCAATCACATCTAATAATCAAGTTACCCAAACATGTGCATCAAACGCCCCTTTACCCAGACAAATTCTCAAAGATGTTATGTTATTTAACAAGCCAAGTTTGGAGAGGGTCCTAGGATTTCCTATTGGGCTAATCCTCCTCGGGTTTGGGGTGTTTCCTAGGTGAAGACCAATCTAGGTCATGTAGATGCATGAGATGGTGTAGGGAATGTTTGGGCAAGGGGTGCAGTGATAACAGGGAAATGTAGGTCTTACCTTTGGGTGCCTCTGTAGAGGGCGAGCTGCACCATATCATGGATGCCATTGTTTCCTAGCCCATTCAATGCCTTTTACCCTTTGTCTTATTTCTTTTTCTTTTCAAGAGAATAGTTGGAGGACACTGTCTTGGCGTGGTGACCAGTGGTGATAGCGTTACCCACAAGCATTTCATAGAAATGAGAAGGCTGGCTCGTGATGAGACCCCCTTTCTCTTGGCTATGCCACCAAGAGCCACTACCCTGGTTTGGTGACCAGATGGATGGCAGTGTCATATCGCTACATGCCCATGGACCGAATAGGTCGGCTCATGATGAGACCTCCTATCCACCAACTAGATCTTGAGTTTTATTTTATTTTACAAGTCCCCTTTTCCTGCTGAGAAGCCTTTTATTGCTTTCTCGGGAATCCCTGGGCGAAGCATCTCAAGATTTCATCTTGGCATTTAACTTTTGCCAGCTACTTTTACCCTCTGGGCCTTTAGCCCCTTCTTCCCACAAGGCAAGGTACAACCCTTACTAGGTTGGCGAACCCAATGCCCGAACCAATGTAGGGGAAAGATGAAAGGGATAATGATGAAAAGTGGTAAGTATGGAAGGAATGGATGATGATCTTTCATAGACCCGCCCAGTGGCAACTCATCCCTAAGGGAACCAACTTACTAGGGCACTCTGACATCCCCCCAGGCATGGACAAGTTAAAGAGCATAAGGTCCAAGCAAACGTCATGAAACAAAAGAGAATTTAGTGCACATATTCAAATGCTTTGAGAATCAGAGTGACACATACCACGATACCCAAACTCATTACCTCATGGAGCAAGACCCACTGCTACTTCAGAACCAGGCCGATGGGATGGATGATGTTGTTGCTGATAGATAGGAGGCGCTGAAGAAAAGATGAGCCCTCCAGGGCCAAGCTCAAGTCATATGGCTCTCGATACTCCATGTCTAGGACCTGTGGGACTCGAGACATAATCGCCTTAGTTATCCCTAGGATATGGGATAACACTGCCCAAATTTCTCCCATTCTTCTCTCTCTCTCTCTTATTCTCTCATTGTAAAACTTGATACAAGTATTTGCAGCAACATTTTCTAAATAATAAAGAAAGCTTTGGAGGATATCTTGTGTGCATTGGGAGTCTTCTTGATGTTGTTCATGGTTTTTTTGTGAGGTGATATTGCTGCTTTACTTTTGTGTATTTCTTGCTTACATTGTCTTGACTTGGAGATCCCAGCAAAGTATTTTGTTTGGAAGAATTGATAGTAGTATTACTATTTGTTTTGTGGGTTATTTTTATAGAATTTGGAAAGTATTTTGCAAGTTCTTTTAGATGCACTCACCTCCTTCTTTGTTTTGTAGCAAGTATTCACTTATTTGCAGGTCACCACAGGTTTGGAGGAGTGAATTTCAGATCTAGAAATTCACTTCTTCAACCATCCAAAGCCTCCAATATTTTTTTGTTATCATTTCTATCCTTCCCGCTTACTTTAAAGCAATTTTCTGATCTGAAATAGTCATTTAAAATCAAATTTTCTGTTCAGATTTTTACTCTAAAAATTTATGTTTTATACACTAAGAGAAATTAATAAGTTTTTTAGTGTTTTGCAGCATTTTCCAGCAAGATTTGCTTGTTGTTTTGTGCAGATTCTCATCAGGTCAAGGGGAGGTGCTTCCCATTTTGGGCCTCAAAACACTCAAAAAAATCTCCTAAAGTTTGGGTACCAAACCCCCTTCCTTCTCTAGTCTTCTAAAGCATTGTAAGCAGCCAAAGAGAGTCTCTTGGGATTGCATTTTCTTTCCTAAAGTTAAAAATCTGATATTGTAATTTAGCATTAGTTTTCCCACACCTTGCATTGTATTTGGCTCTGCCAACCTTGCAAAATCGTGAAGGCTAGAGTAGATTTAATTTTCAGTTTTTTACATTTCATTGTTTGCCCCACTTCTCCCATAAAGAGAAGGTTGTGTGGCTAGATTAATTCTTTCATATTAAGTTATTCTTTATTTTTCACCCACCTTGGCACAAAATCGGTAGGTTTGTCCTCCACATTGGGCCATTGTTGTGAGGTTGCAATTTGTTTATTTCTTTTGCCCGCCTTTGTTCTTAAGGCAAAGTTGTGTGGCTAGTATTGTTGTACTTTACTTTAAAGCTATTTCAGTTAAGTTCATTGTACCCACACTTTGCATTGTGCTTGGTTATGTCAACCAATATCGTGAAGGCTAGAATAGGTTTTTGTTTTGGAAAGTAATTTAATTTGTGCCCCACCTTCTGCCCCGTATTCCCTCCCCTTGCCACTTTTGTGGATCTTGGGTAACTAAGAAAGGGCAAAAGGACCAAGTGGCTAGACTAATTAGGCACCCAAATTAATATTGCTTCTACCACCAAAAAGGGTGACTTGGGAGGCTACAAGGGGTTGAAGTTGGGGACGGCTTCACGGCACTACGTGTCCTCCTTGCTTGAGCGCCCAAGCATTCCGGATTGACCTTTGGAGCTAGGGAAGGACCTTGTTTGTCCTTCTTCTTGAGCACCCAGCAATTCCTTTTGGTTAAGGGATAAGAATTAGAGGTAGACACATAGTTTAGGCTTGTATCTATCACACTTAATTCCCCTAATTCAAGAGAGACCTAAAACTTATTAAAATCAACCAACACTACATTCATAACATTTGCACTTTCAAGTTTAGCTATCTTTCTTTCAAGTTGTGCAATTTTATCTTAGAGCAATTTACTTTCCATGCGATTTTACTTTCCAAGCATTTTCAATTTCAAGCTATCTCTTTCATTGTGAATATTTACATGTATTGATGCATCATTGTTTATTGGGTTGAAAATATTCTTTCATTCATTTGGAAATAGTTGTCTAAAGCTAGTAGTCATTTCATTATTCAATTCATTGTGTAGATATTTCATGTTTTACTTTATGTTGTAGATATATGTTTATGTGCATATCTCAATAAGTAAACTTTGGGTATATTTTAGGCATTGGTCTATCTATTGTATTGTTTAAGAAAACGTTTGCCTGTCATTCAAAGTTGCATTTGCATTGTTTGTTTGTCATTGGGTTGGGTCTTCCTAATAAAAAACCAAATTAACTCATAGATCATTAATCAAAACTTAGCATAGTTAAATAGGGTCTACCCCCCTTGGTTTCCCTAGGAGTGAGCCTAGACGGAAGAAGTCTGGATCGAGGTAACAATGGGTCCGGACTTAGGCTTGTGACTCCAAGGACACACCAAGTGGGTTGGAGACTTCTCCACATTGGTAGGTGTGTATAAGGACGGTAACATGGAGCTTAGCATTGATTTACATATCCTCGGTATTGTTTCTTACTACCCCTTTATGCCTTTTTCTTTGTGTTCAGTTTATCGAACAAGTCCCTTTTTCTTTAGATATTCATAGACAAGCTAGGGACTAGGGGTATTAGCCTCATAGAAAGGTGGCATTGCTAAAGCTTTTATTTCTGGCTTTTGATTTTATAGCTCTTCACCTCTAGCCTTTTTGGTACTAGTTGAGCTTTCTTCTTTAGACCTTTTCTTTTAACCTTTGAGAAATCATACATGATCCGAGTAGATTATTTTTTATATGGATGGAATGAGATGCTACAGGAAAAGTGGAAAATGTCTAGCATGGTTAGGATGTGGATAATGCTATCAAGACTAAGTAGCCAGTAGTACCAATTGACCTGAGAAATGACGCACTTCTAAAAGAAAACATGTTCCCCAAGGTATCACGAGGCGAATAATAAAACTATGCATGTTATGAAGTGGCATTGGATTTCATTTAGTGTTTACCACTTTCATGACTAACTAGGAAGTTATAGCATTACATCAAATGAACATCGAGACATGGAATATCAGGATAAAGCATACTGAAAACCATACTATACCATCCATAGTGCATCTGTCATCTGAGGAGTGAGAGAGGAGGATGAGCTATACCACCATTGAGCTAGCACAGTCATACATCTGATGGAGATCAAGAGAAACTATGTTTGGGTCTGGAGAAGATGGGAAGGACAAGTCATGCAAGTAGCAACATGACACCCTTGTGAGGGTACCTATGAAATTTGTCACCCCTAGGGGGGGTAACACCAGTCAAAACAGTCCACAATCTTCCCAAGGGATAGTCTGCAAATCTATGGTTCAAGTTTCCTAGATAATTTATTGCAATTGTGGAAGGTTTCTGGAAAGACATTAGTTTGGGCTATGATATTGTTCTTTTTTCTTTTGGAAAACACATCTTATATTAACAAGAGAATATTTAGAAGAAAGATGAAAATAAAAGAAAAAGGTTATACACAGTGGAGTCTTATATCCTCTTCCTTAGAGATACTAAAGCTGAAACAAAATCAGAATAATCTAGTGCATCAAACTCTTTGGCATCCTTAATCAGAAGATAGCGTTTGGCAGACAATTGCATACATACCTCTCCTCACCGAGAGTGACAAAAAGATTAGATTAAACTAACCTCATCAAAAAACATATATTTGCATCATAGCTTCGAAATGGTAAATAATGTATAATACGAAGACAATCCCAAATGCCCGTGAAGGAAAAAGTACTATGGAACAAGAATCACCAAACTGCGTTGCTTGACAATGAAGTAGACCCTCAAGAAAAACTGAGTGTCGATCCTGAACATATATCCACCAAGTTTTGGCAAACTTGTACTCCCATAGAATGAGTTCCAAGGTCTTTAGGTAGCTGCAATAGAGGAAAAGACCATCCATCAACCCACTTTTTGCAAGGTGGGCTTTGGATGGAAGCCCCTAGTCAACTACTAACCAAGCCAAAAACTAGAGCTTATAACTGAGGTAAAGTGACCGAAAACTGTGCAACCAACAAATCCACCAATCCTCTCGAATTAGAAGAAATCCATATAGCATTCAACACAAGAGATAAAGGGTGCTTCCAATGCAAAAGAGAGTAAACATTTTTGGTATCATGCTACTAGAGTTGCTTCTTGAATCTCCAACGCCAATCCCACCATAGAGGGCCTTCCATATCTGTATTCAACTTATACTGCTCTTTAGGAGGAATCAGTTCCATAACATCTTTGATAGATTATCAAAGAACAGCAAGGCCTTTCATGAGCTAACAACCTCCAATCCCTCTAGTCCCTACTCTCAAAATCCCAAAGATCCCTCCAAAAGAATATTCTGTTTTATTCAACCTACTTGCTTGAAATATGGGACACTTAGAAATACATGGACCCTAATGTAGCCATCTCGAAATAGGGTACCATGCCAAGTCCCATCCTACGTAACTACCAAAGAAGTTTCACGGTTTTCACCTAACCAAAGGGGAAACAAACATCCAATCCTTCCAAATGCTCAGACAAATAACTGAGCTAGACACCTTAACGAGGTGTGGGGAGGAGATGATATCACATAACCAAAAAGAACCTCAGATCAACAATAAAATTTGGGAAAACTAGAACCAATATCACAGGAGGATCCGCAATGGAGTGGAACCTTCAAGGCACCTACCTAACTATCCATTTTGTTGCCAAAATATGACCCCGAGTCGTAACATCAATAATACCAAGGCCACCTTCTCCCTTGGGCATAGTGCACACCTCCCAAGGAATCATAGGAAGTCCTCTCTGACCACCATACTTAGACCAAAGAAAAAACCTAAGGATCTACTCTAATCTCTTGAATTAAACTCAGCTTAAGAGCCAATAAGAGACATAGTAAATGTGGGAAGCTTGAAGAATTTGTAAAATCGATATAAGTTTTCTTGTAAAGGGGAGGTCCTTATTCTACCAATGAGAAGCTTTGCTTGAATCCATTCTAGACTCCGATGCCACATATCAACAACTAAAAGACTGGTACCAAATGGCATCCCAAGGTATCAAACAATCACCCCAAGCTTGACCCAATTCCATAGAGATGGGATCAAGTCGGTGGATCTTGAAGCTCAACCTATCAATAGTCAATTTTTCGTTCAATAACCACTGCCCTAGAAGCATTGCAAAAAATATCCAAGTAACCCCGTAACCTCCATTGAATTCCAATCCAATCGAACAAAGAGAAGAGAGTCATTAGAAAAATGGTTATTAATCATTTCAAACCCATCTAGAAGAGAAATACCTCGAATTCATCCTTTCATCCTAGCCAACTCCAATGTGTATCCCAGGGCATCAATAGCTAAAACATATAAATAAGGGGCAAAAGGGTGCCCTGGTTTGATCGAGCGATAGAGTGGGATACGATAAGCCATGGTGTTGTTCACAAAAACAAAAGAAGAGGCATTAGAGAAGAGGGTATCAAACATAGCATCACAATTGGAGCCAAGGCCAAGGCACTAAAGCATCTATGTAATATAGGACCAATCAACCCTATCATAATTGTGAAAATCAATCTTGAGAAACAAAGAGACTTGCTCGGTCTTTCTAGCCCACTCCATGGCCTCCCAAGCAGAAATAATTGGATCAAGTATGAACCTGCCCTAGACAAATACTATTTGTTGCTCGCAAACCATCCACAAAGCCACTCTTTCCATTAGAAGTGCAAGAGAGTTAGCCAAAATCTTGTAGTAGACACTAACAAGAATAATGGGCCTTCACATCCCCCAATAGTATTGTTACGCGAGGAGATCACGTCTCATGGCCCGCAATGAAGACAGTGATCTCGATGATGATGATGATGAGTATTCTCCACATAGAGCAACCCCCCCCAAATGCTTCATTTCTCATTAGCATAGCTCATCACACCTAATCAACATGATTCATTGCAAAATGGTGGTCCAACACATTATGAGGTACATTAGTCCTTGTTTCGTAAAGTGTCATATTTAATGCATTTGACATGTGAGTGAAGATCATGGGTTGAAGTTGGATAATGAATCATAAGCTCAAAATTTATGCTCTTTGCCTTGTTCCACCTTGGTGGCCATCATTAGTGTCCTAGTCCCATGTTGTCACTCTTGGGGAACAAGGTTACTACTAGGAGGCCTTGATAAGGGTAATGTATTGTTCCCCCCCATACTTAACACTTTCCATCCTAGGGCCTATCGCGGTGTACTAAACTTCGGTAATGGTTGTTACATGTACACCAAAAAGGCATGTGGTTCATCCGCCTATGAGATGAAGGGCTAGAATGTCGAGGTTGATGTAGTTGCTATAAAAATAAATAAAAGAAAGAAAGATGAATGGCCAACTTTAAAAGCCAAAGGCCAACTTGAGCTCTACCCCCTCGATATGAGGCGATTGCCCCTAGTCCTAATACACTGAATGCATATCAATTAAAAGGATTTAATCCCAACAAGAAAGAAAAGAATGAGTGAAGTGCTTGAAACTTGAAAAGGGGTCTTGCATGTTGAAATAATGTAACTGCGAAGAGCATTCTTATTATTATTGTTGTTAATCCCCATTGTGGATTTATTGTTATTTTATTATTAGGACTAATCCCCATTGTGGATTAATCATGTCGGTAATTGTATAAGGACCAAATCCCCTTTTGTGGATTGGTCATCGAACAATTATAAAGGGCAGAATAAGAAGCCAGCCCCAGCAGTTATTATTGAAGACCCAGAATTAATTAAAGGTGGGTTTACCCACCCAGAGTGAGAGGTCGGCCCTGTCAGTGAAACCCTTTCACACGTGCCAGTCTTGTATATATAGGAGGCTAGCGCCTCACTTCTAACACACAACTCACTTGCTCATTCTCTTATGAGGCAAGCTGCAATTACCAGTTGGAGAGAGGGAGAAGAGTGGCACATCTCTTGGGGAGTGTTAGCGACAATTCTTTTCTTCGGCATCGGGATATCCAGGTCTGCAGGTTGCACGAGGAGCACCCAAGCGCAGCACACAGAAGAAGTCCTTCTCGGGCCTAAAAACAAGCGAGCGGGCAAAATTATAGTGTCAGCGGTCCGGATTCATCCTAAGGAGCAGATCAACGGTTGGCGGGAAATCGCGATTAACGAAGTTGCGCCGAGGTTAGCACAATAGATAGCGCCCATATTGTGTGCAGGGAAAGATAGCAGCCATCCATCCAGAGGACGCGTGGCGCGAGATCTAGTCGCGTCGGCATTTCGGCATTCGGAGTTCGAAGGGTGAAGGTTCCATGTTGCCCTATATCTCGAAACCCCGAACCCCGAAAGCGCCGAAGGCGCCCAAAGTCGGGCCCGCAGTATTACGAAGCATTCTCAGCCGTCCATCCAAAGGGGACACCTGGCGTCCATTTGAGCCATCTCGGCGTTTCGCCCATCGCGACTCCGAGGCACAAGGAGCAGCTCCATCATATTCCCGACACGCGAGGTGCCGGGAATGTCCAAGACTCAGGCCCACAGCATCGCCAAGCGAGTCCAGGACCGTTAGATCTGAGAAGGACGCGTGGCACCAAATTTAACCATCTCGGCGTTTCGCTCATCACGACTATGATAAGCAAGGATCATCCCCTCCATATTCAAGAACGCCGAAAGCGCCTTCGAGAATAAACACAGGGTCACAGCCCGCGGTCACTTGAGAAAGGAAGAGAGTTATGCAAAGGTGCCAAAGCGTCGGGTTTTGCCACAGAAGGGAATACCGCGTCCTCCAAGCCCAGTTCAGCCCGACTTCGATCCTGGTCCTCGCTAAAGAATTAAATGAAGCTGAACAGAGGTAGTTGAAACCTCAGCTCACTTATTGAATGCAAGGTATGGGGGTTCCGGCAGACAGTCTGCCCGAGACGGTCCTATACACTGATTTTCTCCAAAGGGTCATGGCTGGTCCTCATCTGACCAGAGAAAGTCTGCGCACGCCATGTTGGCCTTTAATGTTGCAACTATCTCCCCTGCAGGAGCCATGCACAGTTAAGGTGGCGTCTAACGAAAGTTATCTGTCCGAATTCGGCTGAAGGGACACCACGCCTTGGATGACTGAACATGCCTCTGATAGGCGAATTTTGTTGAGTATATAGACTCAGTCTTTGTATTTTGTAATCTATCGATGGTTGAGCAAAGCTCCCGATTGTAAAGTTTTAGCACAGACTCTAGTTCTCTGGTTATGTACTGGTATGTAAGATTTCTTGTTTAATGACAGACAGTCTTCTCACTCCATCTAGTTTTCATCTTATACTAAGAGAGTTCATGATCGACTGATTCGCATGAATTATGGCAATTATGTTGGGATAAAGGATTTATTGTGGCATTATTGTTTTCTCTAGTTTTCTGCGTTTGAATGTAAGAAGATCTTGCGTTTAGATGTCTTCTTCTACAGTCTGTTAGGAACCTGATGTTAACGACAGACCTTCACATCTCTCTAATACAAGTCTTCCCCCTACTCACCCTTACTACAACTCACTGTCTAAATTTATCTAAGACCTCACTTGCCTGTGCATGCTTGGCCTAGTTTTGTAGTTAGAACCACATTGTGTTGAGTTAGCTTCCATTCGATCACCCTATTAAACAAATCGTGACATAAAACTGATGGGCGTTAGCCTCTGCTCCTGTAAGCAATCCAGGGGTGACTTCTAGCGCTAACAGGGAGGACTATCTGTATTGGTTTGAGTTATCTCTTGAACATTGTATAAGCTATTTATGATAAGGAAGTTTTTGCTGGGTTTTCTTCCCCTAGAGGGTTTCCCAGGATAAATGTTGTGTCTCTTGTGAATATGTATTTCTCAGTGATCTTGTTCTTATGATGCTCTTATCTATTGAAATGCAAAGAACTATAATAATGGCATAAACATCAACATGGTATCAGAGCCAACCTGAAGAAAGCACAATTTGCAAAAGCACAATTTGCAAGAGGAAAAACGTCACTGCTGCAGCACCTGCAAATTAGGGTTTTGCAAAAGTATCTCTTTTCAGCTCCCTAAACATCTAGAAAGTTGTGCCCTCCCCCAAGGATCATTTTGGCACTTAGAGCGCACCTTTTCAGTGGCTAGATCTCCCGGAAAGTGAAACCCTAGTTTCACAAAGTACCAGAGTACCAGAAGTACCAGAGTACCAGAAGTACCAGAAAACCAGAAGCACCAGTCCAGAAATCCGCAGATCAAGTTTGAGGGGGTAAAAGTTGGATTTTCGAAATTCCGACTGCACCAGCTAACTCGCCTCAGCTCAGCACATCTATCCCCTGGATCAGAATTTCAAAACTCGAAGTTTGAAAAATTAGGGTTTCCTCATAAAACCCTAAGTTGCAGTTGCAGTACTAGTTGCAATTGCAACCGTAGAACCAGTTGCAATCACCCTTGAAGTTATCTCAAGAGTTGGCAATGATTACCGCTGCTACCAGAAGGAGCCACTACCTGCAAATGCTATTAGAGGTATGTACTTACATATGTTTAATGGTTAAACCCTAAAGAGTATTTGCAGGAGAAATGATCTCTTGCCATAGATCCAGAAGAATCTCAAGATCCAACACATTCAGAGGAATGATGCAACCCAGGTGTGATTATTCTAATACGCATCTATTTGTTATGAAATTATCTTGATCAGTGTTGCATGTTGAAGCTATGATCAAATTATTAGAAGAATTAAAAGTTGATCATAGAGCTTATCCTCTAACCTAACCTTCTGTCAAGATAGCGTATTGTCTTAGTACAACAGACTGGTTGAAGAAAGTGTTAATGTTTTATGCTGATATTATAGTTCTTTGCATTTCATAAAGATAAGAGCATAACAACCACAAGATCACTAAGAAATACACATCCACAAGTACACAACATTTATCCTGGGAAACCCTCTAGGGGAAGAAAACCCAGNTAGAAGAATTAAAAGTTGATCATAGAGCTTATCCTCTAACCTAACCTTCTGTCAAGATAGCGTATTGTCTTAGTACAACAGACTGGTTGAAGAAAGCACTCGTCACTTGAGTGAAGGAGACCTAGAAGAAAAGCAAGCACTCGTCACTTGAGTGAAGGAGACCTAGAAGAAAAGCAAGCACTCATTCTTGAGGACAAAGCTCCAGGTTTGATTAATCAAGATTCAAAGGTACACATGACAAGGGATCTCTTGCCTTCCATGTAGTGATGACTTTAGAACCTACATGCTTTGAAGAGGCCATTCAAAAGAAGGAATGGATAGATGCCATGACAGAGGAATACCAATCCATAATAAAGAATGAAGTATGGGAAATAGTTCCCAGATCAAAAAGTAAGAATGTGGTATCATCAAAATGGCTCTTCAAAATAAAACATGCTGCTGATGGAAGTATTGAGAAATATAAAGCAAGATTTGTCGCTCGTGGCTTTTCCCAGAAGAAAGGTATTGACTATGAAAAGACATTCGCTCCTGTGGCCAGATACACTTCGATCAGAACCATTATAGCTCTTGCTGCCAAGATGAAATGGAAGTTGCACCAGATGGACGTGAAGACAGCTTTCCTGAATGGTGTTCTCGAAGAGGAAGTGTATATAGAGCAACCCCAAGGATTTGAGGTTGAAGACAGGAAGTCTCATGTCTGTCGATTGAAGAAAGCCTTATAC
>JASDQU010172809.1:0-10042 GCA_032191745.1 Picea mariana
TATGGATGGTTAGACCCTCTTTTTCTGTTTTGTTATTTCTTTATTCATGCTTGAATTCATTATTCAAAATTGCAATGCTTTTTTATTCTTGATTGATTATTTATACAGTGGAAATTTTACTGTAAAGATTATTTTTCAAGTTTGATATCAAGATGAACATCTTGTTTGTTTATGATATTTTGAGGAAAGAATTCTGGTGAAGTTGAAAAATTGAAGGCTTCACCTTCCCTTTCCTTAATTGGTTTAATCCATCTTTGTGTTCACCTATTATTCAGTCAATGGGATATACTTTGTTTTAATCTTGTTTTTCATATTGTGTTGTTACCTTGAAACCATTTTCAAACCACCTTACTCAAAAAACCCAATCATAAAACCCTCAAAACACTTTTGCAATAAATCAATGATGCCCTAACTTTCCCTTAGCAATCGAGTGCAACTTTAGGGACTAACAACTTCCATGAAAGAGAACATTGATATCAGATATAAGAAAGTATGGATAAGAAAATGTTATTGGATGATAATGCTACATTGATATAACACTTGCAATTTATGGTGAAAAGGGATAAAATTTCTCTATTATGGATTCACACCCCCCTCTCAGTAATCCAACATGTACCATTTTCATATCCTAACAAAAAATATTTCTTGCAGGGCACTCTCTACATGTTTGCTCTCTAGAATAAGACAAATTCAACAAGGTATGCCATTTTTTCTATAACTCATTTTCTGAGAGGTTCCAAGAAGTGAAATCTGGAGGAATTGCATAAACGACACTGAAGAACATTGTGTACTATTTTCATATATTTATTCATTACATGTACATAGTTATTATTATTGCAATTTAGGGTTGTTGACTAATCCAAAACTAGTCATGTGAGANAAAGTAAAATTTGATGAAAATGCTAGTCTCTTGTTAAGGAAGGTTTGCAGGTATGTGATCATATACATCGGTTCTATTACAGAGTCACGAATCATATTTGGATGATGAAATTAATGAGGGATTTTGGTTGAGGTATGTTAGAGATAGAGGTTGTATAACAGTGAGGTTGTGGCACATGGTTTTATGTAATGGTTTATGGTATTTGGTTATGAATAGTGCGATGTATTGTTAGAGAAATTTTGATGGTTATATTGGTATATGTATTTGGTATATGGTTGAGGTACATGTTGGGTACATGGTTGAGACAAGTAGTTGATGATTTGGCACATACATGAGGTGTATAGTTGATGATGTTGGTACATATTGATGAGTCATAGTTTATGTGTATTTTATGCATGATTGGTACATATTTGGTGCATGGTTGATGCAAGCGTTGATGGTATAGGTTGAGGTACAGGTTGGTGCATGGTTTATGCAATTGTTTATGGTATATGATGATTACAGGTTGTTTGGTACAAGTTGGTACATGTTTGATGCACTTGTTTATGGTACAGGTTGATTACAGGTTGATTGGTATAGGTTTACAACAATATATCTCACAATGATAGTGTGACACCGGTTCCATCATTCTACTTCTATGTCAGGGCAGTTGGATGAGGAAATGACATGTGGTTGTATTCACGTTTTGGTTGTAGCTGGAGAACATAGGGGGTTGTAGCCAACTTCTCGTTGTAGCCAGAGAATTGGGGAGCTGGAGCTTCTCTCAGGTTGTAGCCTGAGAAACTAGGGGGTTGGAGCCCCCTTCCAGTTGTAACTGGAATACAGAGGAAGTTGGTGCTTCCAATGAATGTAATTAAATACATATAAGAAAAATAATTTCATGATTTCTCCCACTTTGGGTTTCAACGTAAAAACAATGGTGTACTGTGTATGTGTATAATTTATTATTTGTTCATTGTTTATTTACTCTGTAATTATTGGATGATAATGCCAAATTAATATAACACTTGCATTATATGGTTAAAAAATATTAAATTTTTGTATTACTAATTCACCCCCCCCTCTCAGTAATCCAACAACATACACAGATGCATATTGGGCAGGTTTCATTGATGACCGATGAAGCACCAATGGAGCAATGTTCTACTCGGGTGAGTTCTTGGATTCTTAGATAAGCAAGAAACAATCATCAGTATCTTTATCTACAACTGAAGAAGAGTATATTGGAGTAAAAAGAAACAACTGGTTGTACACAGGTTCTATGGATGAAACAAACTCTGATAGATATACATGTGCATTATGATGAGCCCATTCCAATCTATTGTGATAATATAAGTTCCATCAGTATCTTAAAGTACTCGGTGATGCACTCCAAGATGAAGAAAAATCCACTCAAGTATCACTTTCTACGGGAATAGGTTGAAGATAAGAACATTAGAGTTGAATATGTGGGAACAAAAGAACAAGTGGCAGACATCTTTACAAAACCGCTTCCAAGGGAAGCCTTTGAGTATCTTCGCTAGAGACTTAGAGTAATTTCTACTCCAAATAAATTCTTTTGAATGCTTATCTTATATGTCTTATATTTACACGAGGAAGCACCATAAAGAGGGCAGTTCAGGTTGGGATATCAGTTTCAAGAAGAGTTCAGTCAGGGGGAGTATCCCCAAGGACAATTCAGTTAGGGGGAGAAACCCTGGATGGAAAGATACATTTTCCATTAATGACAAAGGGGGAGAGATTTTTCATATGCGGGATAGAGATTTAAATGTTTAGAGAAAGAGAATAGAGGCATGGTTCCAAGGGGAGTGATGGTCACAGGGGGAGCATGAGTGATATGACTTTAGTATTGCATCAAAGTGTTTCCATCAATGCTAAAGGGGGATATTGTTGATTAATTGGGTTGGTTTTCATTGATTTCAACCCTTGAAGAAAGTCTGGTAGAACAAAGGTATGGGTAAGGGACCTAAGTTTGTTTTAGGTATAATGGCATGAATATCAATGAATTTATAGGTAATACTATTCTATATGGATAGTGCATGTCATGCAATTTCTGGTGATAGGTGGAACATCACATAACTCCTCACGATTAGAGAGTTATGTCCATGTGAAGTTGGAGAACCATCATGAGTCATCTAGAAGCCCTAAAAGGTAATAGTAGTAAAAGTGGTTGCAAAGAAGAAATTATTTAAATATTAAAGTGAAGTGATGAGTGTACTATAAGTCAAAGTGGATGCAAAAGAAATTATTTAAATAATAAATTTAATGGAGAACTTACTAATTGTGGAAAGTGGATAGGTTAAGTGGACAAGTGGTTAGAAGTGGGTTAGCCCTAAAATAAGGAAATTGGGTTAAGATGATTAGAAGGTAAAACTATTTAAATAATAAAGTTAATGGAGAACTTACTAGTTGTGGAAAGTGGTTAAGTTAAGTGGACAAGTGGTTAGAAGTGGGTTAGCCCTAAAATAAGGAAAGTGGGTTAAGATGATTACAAGGTAACCCCTTGAGGAAGCTACATGAAAGTATAAATAAGAGGAAAGGGTCTCTCATTCAAATACACCTGAGAATATTGAATATCTACAAGTGAATGAGGTAATAAAAGGATATCTAAGGCGAATTTCAGAGGGAAGGTGAAGTAAATAAGGCCGAAATTCAAGGGAGGATAAATTCTTTGGATGATGCTTTATAAGGTATGTTATTTACATGTCATCTCACCATTTTTGCAATACCCTTTTTTTTCTAGAATGATTCAAACCACAAAATCTAGAGGTCGTTGAGGACACATATCCAAGTATCTATGATAAAAATTTCATCTTGTGGGTCGTTGTATTTTTGGATTTAGACTCCGTGTAAAACATGGTTTGTGGCTAGTCCTGAAACTAGTCTAAAACAGGTGTTTCGGATAAAAACATCATAAATTCTTCATAACATGTCCAAATTTAGTACGACAAAATGAGTTGGTTATACTATAGTCTTTAGTATTTTTTGTACCATTTTCAGATCCATACAACAAATATTCCGTGCGTGGCATGCTCTACAAGTTCACTCTCTAGAATAAGCCAAAATTCAACAAGGTATGCCATTTTTGCTATAACTCATTTTTTGAGAGGTTCCAAATAGTGAAATATGGAGAAATTGCATAAAAGGAATTGAAGAACATTGTGTACCATTTTCATATATTTATTCATTACAGGTACATAATTATGATTATTTCAAGTTAGGGTTGTTGACTAATCCAAAATTAGTCATGTGAGACTAAAGTAAAGTTTTATGAAAATGGTAGTCTCTTGTTGTTAAAATTAATGAATGTTTGTAGGTATGTGATACTATACAGAAGTTCTATTACAGAGTTACAAATAAGATTTGGATGATGAAATTGATGAGGGATTTTGGTTGAGGTACATGTTGGGTACATGGTTGAGACAAGTAGTTGATGAGTTGGCACATATATGAGGTCTATAGTTGATGATGTTGGTACATCTTGATGAGTCATAGTTGATGAGTAGTTGATGCATGATTGTTACATACTTGGTACATGGTTGGAGGCACTTGTTAGTAGTATTGTTGACACATAGTTTATGGATGATGTAGCACACTTGTATTGGTATATTATTTGAAGAACATATTGATCTTGGTGATGATTAGGAGTTGTTGTGTTATGCTTGGTTGATGCACATCTTGGTGATATTGTGCATATGGTTGAGAGTTTTCTTTGTGATTGATCTTGGTGAGTAGATTTTATTTGGTTCATAAGATTGATGAGACAGGTTGTTGTGATAGGTTGTTTGGATAGATCATTGTGAAAGGTTATTTGTACAGGTTTGGTGCATGGTTGATACATTTGTTTATGGTACAGGCTGAGGTACAAGTTGATGTATGGTACATGTTGGATAGGTTATTGTGAAAGGTTATTTTTACATGTTTGGTGCATGGTTGATGCATTTGTTTATGATACAGATTAAGGTACAAGTTGATGTATGGTACAAGTTGGAACAGGTTGTTGGTACATGTTGTTTGGTGCATGTTGATTAGCACAGGTTTACAATAGTATATCTCACAGTGATAGTGTGACAATGGTTCCATCATTCTACTTATATTTCAGGGCAGTTGGACGGGGNTGTTGATTGGTACAGGTTTACAACAGTATATCTCACAGTGATAGTGTGACAATGGTTCCATCATTCTACTTATATTTCAGGGCGGTTGGACGGGGCAAAGACAGGTGGTTGTAGCCACCTTCTGGTTGTAGCTGAAGAACATAGGGGGTTGTATCCTCCTTCTGGTTGTAGCCATAGAATCAAGGAATTGGAGCTTCCATCATGTTGTAGCCTAAGAAACTAGGGGGTTGGAGACTCCTTCCAGTTGCAGCTGGAAAACAAAGGAAGTTGGTGCTTCTAATGAATGCAATTATTAAATACATATAAGAAAAAGAATTTTTTTGTTTTCTTCCACTTTGGGTTTCCACATAACAACACTAGTTTACTGTGTATGTGTATGATTTCTCATTGGTTCAATGTTTATTTACTTTTCATCTATTGGATGATAATTCTACATTGATATAACACTTGCATTTTATGGTTAAAAAATATTATATTGCTCTATTACTGATTCACCCCCCCTCTCAGTAATCCAACACATCATGTCAATTAGGCCCATCATTTTGGTGGAAAGAATAAGGTGCTATATGAGATTTTGTATTTAAATAATGATTATGTACTAATATTCTTTATGGAGAAAAAAAGTACTTAGAAAAACAAAGATAAGAAATAACTGATGAATCTTTTGCAATTTATCAACTACTTATTTATCAACATTATTGCATGCTCGTGTAGTACTAGATGCAGAAATGTGTGTCTCGAACAAATTTTAAAAGAAAAAACTAAAAGACATTGTACTATGACTAGAGATGGGCAATGGTGACTTGTGAATGGGGCCAATGTTGAACGTTTTTCAAATTGTTCCTGTATGCACTAAAATTTTACATGGATAGTCCATTCGCATGCATTGATTATATGGGAAGGTTTTTGGACTCAAAGATGAATAAAAAACCTACTGTATATATTCAATCTTGTCCTCATTTCGTTTGAACTTTCTCATATTAATGTCATGCATGGAATTCCCAGGATACCCATCGTCATGGTCGTGCTCTTTATATTCATCACCTATGTCATTCAAAACCAACATCATGCCAATAAGGCCCATGATTTTGGTGGAAAAAAAAAGGTGCTAGATGAGATTTCGTATTTAAGTAATGATTTTGTACTAATATTCTTTATGGAGAAAAAAAGTACCTAGATGAGAGAAAAACAACAAAGACAAGAAATAACTGATGAATCTTGTGCAATTTATCAAGTACTTGTTTATCGATGTTATTTCATTCCCTTGTAGTACTATATGCGGGAACGTTCATATCGAACGGATTTTAAAAGAAACAACTAAAAGACATTTTACTAGGACTAGGCATGGGAAACAATGACCTCTGAATGGCGCCAACATTGAAATTTTTTCAAATTGTTTCTGTATGCACTAAAATTTGACATGGATAGCATGTTCGCATGCTTTGAATATATGGGAGGGTTTCCAAACTCAAATATGACTCACACATCTACTCTATATATCCAATCTCATCCTCATTTAGTTTGAATTTCTCAGATTAATGTCATGCATGGAACTCCCAATATACCCATCATCATGGTCCCGCTCTTTATATTCATAACTTATGTTGTTCAAAATAAACATCATTTCATTTAGGCCCATGAATTTGGTTGCAAGAAGAAGGTACTATATGATATTTCGTATTTAAATAATGATTTTGTACTAATATTCTTTATGGAGAAAAAAAGTACTTAAATGAGAGAAAAAATCAAAGATAAGAAATAACTGGTGAATCTTGTGCAATTTATCAAGTACTTGTTTATCAATGTTATTGAATTCCCCTCCAGTATTAGATGTAGGAACATGTATCTCAAATGAACTTTAAAAGAAACAGCTAAAATACAGTGTACTAGGAATAGACATGGGAAACAATGACCTTTGAATGGGGCCAACATTGAAATTTACTAAAAGGGAATGTTGTCTCCCTTATGGTTAGTGGTCAACACACCTCTATCTTAAAGGATCCTCCTCTCATGGGAAGTTCATGCCCTTTAATAATCTCTTTCTCTTAGGTAAACCCTCATCTTGGTCATCCTTTTACATTAAGAAGNTTTACATGGATAGCCCATTCACATGCATTGATTATATGGGAAGGTTTTTGGACTCAAACATGAATAAAAAACCTACTGTATATATTCAATCTCGTCCTCATTTCATTTGAACTTTCTTAGATTAATGTCATGCATGGAATTCCTAGGATACCCATCATCATGGTCGTGCTCTTTATATTCATCACCTATGTCATTCAAAACCAACATCATGCCAATAAGGCCCATGATTTTGGTGGAAAAAAGAAGGTACTAGATGAGATTTCATATTTAAGTAATGATTTTGTACTAATATTCTTTATGGAGAAAAAAAGTACCTAGATGAGAGAAAAACAACAAAGACAAGAAATAACTGATGAATCTTGTGCAATTTATCAAGTACTTGTTTATCGATGTTATTTCATTCCCTTGTAGTACTATATGCGGGAACGTTCATGTCGAACGGATTTTAAAAGAAACAACTAAAAGACATTTTACTAGGACTAGGCATGGGAAACAGTGACCTCTGAATGGCACCAACATTGAAATTTTTTCAAATTGTTTCTGTATGCACTAAAATTTGACATGGATAGCATGTTTTCATGCTTTGAATATATGGGAGGGTTTCCAAACTCAAATATGACTCACACATCTACTCTATATATCCAATCTTATCCTCATTTAGTTTGAATTTCTCAGATTAATGTCATGCATGGAACTCCCAATATACCCATCGTCATGGTCCTGCTCTTTATATTCATAACCTATGTCATTCAAAATAAACATCATTCCATTTAGGCCCATGAATTTGGTTGCAAGAAGAAGGTGCTATATGATATTTCGTATTTAAATAATGATTTTGTACTAATATTCTTTATGGAGAAAAAAAGTACTTAAATGAGAGAAAAAATCAAAGATAAGAAATAACTGGTGAATCTTGTGCAATTTATCAAGTACTTGTTTATCAATGTTATTGAATTCCCCTCCAGTATTAGATCTAGGAACGTGCATCTCAAATGAACTTTAAAATAAACATCTAAAATACAGTGTACTAGGAATAGACATGGGAAGCAATGACCTTTGAATGGGGCCAACATTGAAATTCACTAAAAGGGAAGGTTGTCTCCCTTATGGTTAGTGGTCAACACACCTCTATCTTAAAGGATCCTCCTCTCATGGGAAGTTCATGCCCTTTAATAATCTCTTTCTCTTAGGTAAACCCTCATCTTGGTCATCCTTTTACATTAAGAAGGTTTCCTCCATGTGGCTTATGGCCAAAGAAAAAAGACCTCCAAGCTTGGATCTCTAAATCTTATGGATCTTTCCTAAAGGATATAATGTATGATTGACCCATGTGATAATTTTTTTATTTAAACAATTTCTCATTGTGGATATGACACTATGGTAGCTCATGCCAAAGGAACCTAGTTCATTGATGATGTGAGACTATTTATAATGTCATGCANAGGTAAACCCTCATCTTGGTCATCCTTTTACATTAAGAAGGTTTCCTCCATGTGGCTTATGGCCAAAGAAAAAAGACCTCCAAGTTGGATCTCTAAATCTTATGGATCTTTCCTAAAGGATATAATGTATGATTGACCCATGTGATAATTTTTTTATTTAAACAATTTCTCATTGTGGATATGACACTATGGTAGCTCATGCCAAAGGACCCTAGTTCATTGATGATGTGAGACTATTTATAATGTCATGCACTCACATATGTGCACCTTGCGACCATTTTTCCCATTAACCACATCCTCCTCATTGACATTTTTCTTACCTTTCTCTCCACAATTGTTGAGTTGGATGAAGAAGAAGATTAATGATATCGAAATGTTGAAATGTACGAGGTATGTATTTATATGTTTTCGATTTATTTGTTCTCTTTCATTTACCTTAAATTTTTATTTTCTTGGTTTCTATGCTTGATTCTTATTATGTTTCTTTCAAATATATTATGGTATATAAATTGGGCATTGGGGAATTGAGAGTGATGCAACTAGGGAGGGGGGTGGGGCCATATGAGCTTCCACCTTCACTTGGTTGGATTTGTTCAGCAGATATTATATTATTCTTGAAACCAAGAGAATCTCATTTAGGTTTATACCATCATCTCCAATTTTAAATTTCGTTCTTCTAACAATTTTCAGGGTGGTCCATTTACCAATTAGTGGAATTTATGCTTTAATTTGACCTGCACAAAGTAACTTGTGAATGGGGATAACGTTGAAATTTTTTCAGTTTGTGCTTGTATGCACTAAAATTTGACATGGTTATAGTAGATGCATGCATTGATGGTATGGGAGGGTTTCAAGACTCAAATATGACTCACATAAAAAATTTGACAATCAAATGACAAAATTATAACATAAATGTGAATGAGATGAAATTATCCATCAACGTATTTTCCATCATCTTTATCATCATATTGTGGCGAGATTTCAATGAACATGTTCATCGTTACTATATCACCTTCATCAGAAATTTCTAGAAACAACGACCAATGAAAGGAGACATCATTAATTTGTTTCAAACTATGATTATCCAAGTCATGGACATGGTATGAGGAGGAACTATAAATGTATTAGGGCATACAATACACTTTTAGGACTCCCAAACCATGCATAGGGTCTAAAACCACCACATAGGCCCTATAAATGAAATATTTGGCTTATGTGTCATATTGGCACCATTACAAGGTTTATGAACTATTATAGGTTTGAGTAGGCATGCATCCATGCTAACTATTATAGTTATTTTCTTGAGTATGCATGCATATATATTAACTAACACAACTATTTCTCTTTCTTTTGTGCTTATGTCACTGTGGAGAATAGGTCATCAACAAATCTTTTTACGCAGAGGGAAATTGATTTATCATATGGTTTGAAATATGGGAAGGAAAGTAAATTCACCCATTTTATTCATTTATTTTATATTATATTAATGTGACTACAGGTTTGTTTTTTTTCCA
>JASDQU010172810.1:10252-20324 GCA_032191745.1 Picea mariana
ACTAGGTTTTAGGGAGGATATATTGTATCCTTACTATCCTCAGTAAAATGGTCAAGTTGAAGTTGTTAATAAATCCCTAAAAACCATTTTGTGAAGAAATGTCAATGCGAGCAAATAAAATTGGCGTTTGATGTTATATCCAACATTATGGGCCTACTGAACCTTAGTAAAAACTACAACAAGATTCTCGTTGTTTCAACTTGTTCATGGGTTTGAAGCAGTTTTACCTATTGAATGTCGAATCTATTCGCTTAATATCACTATAGAGCTCCTCCCTGACACAACGAAGCTAGAAGAGCACCCTATTTACTTGGAACATCTTGAAGAGTAACGTCGGGATGTTTCCATAGAAAATAAGGCATATAAGAAGCATGTCAAGGATAACTATGATAAGTTTTTGTAGCCTAGATACTTATCTAAAGGGGACCTTGTGCTGGTATATGACCAGGACAAAGCCACCTTGGGGGAAGGTAAGTTTCATTTGTTGTGGCATGACCCATTCATTTTAAGACATGCCTTGCGGAAATGAGCCTATGAGCTTGAATATTTTAAATGAAATGTGCCCCCGGATCCTAGAAATGGGCTCTACCCTAAGAAGTATTACACTTGAGCTATAAATCCTAGGCGTCCTTCTTGTAAATTTTGTACATTGTTGTATTTAGTGATAACGTAGATTTTTTTTTGTGTGAGTGGTGCTTATGGTGCTTCTTCTTGGTTGACATACGTCACATGATTCTTTGACATTCGTAGGGTTCGTTGATGGTGCCAATTGTCACACTCAGAACTTGGCCACCTCTACATAGGTGATTTAGTTTCCCACGAGTCAGTTGGTTTCCTTGGGAGGTTCTTGTCTTGATCCTTCCACCAATAATGTGGTTGAGTATAGTGCTATGATCAAAATAACTTCTGACACTATTGTGAATCACATTCAATCCTTAGAACATTTTTTAGATGCTTAGTTGGTAGTTTCCCAACTAAACGATGAATATCATGTTCGCAATCCTATGTTGCATCATCGTTTTCTACTAATACATTTTTTGGATCACATTAGTTAGGTTCATTTTCCAAGAATTTATAATTCTTTAAGTGATGCATTTTCTAAATACATGTTATATTGGCATTTATATCATTCATGTTGAAACAAAAGCACAAAAAATTGTATTTGTATATAATCAAATCATTTTCACATTATCACTAAAATAAAAATGATCATATATATATATATATATATATATATATATATATATATCATCGTTACTTTTCATCAAGTACAAAAGTGTATCATTCTTCAAAAAATGATTTTAGCCTCTACTCTTCTCTATCAGGGCCGATAATACATAATATACATGATCTCTAAATCATGGTCCTGAGGGTCATGCCCTTCCCTCATCATGTCTCTCATAACAAACAACATTGTTGGCTAGATGTCAAAAGAGTCACACTCAAGCCCTTGGTACTCCAAATACATGTCGTTGAATGTTCTCTAACAAATGTTTGACTTTTACCGTTAGCATTGTGCACACCAATTTATCCATATTCCTCTGGATGTTATCTAATACTCGGTCGCCATCTCTACATGGTTGGCAATCAATACTATGCCATCCATGTAAAGGAAATCCATTAGGACACCTCGGTCCAACATCTGTATGATCAGACACTCATGTTATTATCTTGGTCCACACAAAATATATTTTCTTTTGTTCAATTATATAAATATAAAAATGAAATAAGTTTAAAACCTAAAATATTTTACCAATATCTCCAAAGAACTCTGTTAGGAGGTATAGGAATCTCTAGGTCATTTTTATAGTCAATCCTTGCATAAATATAATCCTTGATCAAAACCACTTGGCACTCCAACCAAGAAAATAATGCATCATCCTAGGGAACACCTAGATGTCCTCCTCCCTACCTAGGAAATACCTGGTTCCACAGGTTTATCATGCCATATATCATATAATGCAGATGGATGTCCACTCTTGGACTCATCATAGATTCTCTCTCGAAGAAAAAGCAGCACAAGAGGCCTCCAAAGCCAAAATTATTCATCTTTTCCAGCTTGCAACCTATTTATTGGGCCTTTATGGATGTTAGGAGAATGGTTCTCCAATCATACAATATAGGCCTCAAGAATTCCTGTGCATAATACATCATTTTCCTCAAAGCTTGGTGTAATGAATCAAATTAGGAAATTTGAGAAATCATCAAAAAAATAATCTTTAAACAAATATTTTCTATCTGTCATATGATAAGTTCAATCCCAACCTTGTCTATCTTGGCTGAGCAATATAGAGAAATGTACTCATTAATTGTTAAATGAATGGATCCTTGTCCCTTCAAGTTTACCACATCTACTCGACGAGGCAGCTTAGTAAGGAAATATATGTCTTCCATATCAATCCTTAAAAATTTCCCTATGATCATGAAAGCATCTTCTTTAGGTTCCCAATAATCAATAAAAGTTTTGAGAAATCTCCGTTGTTCCCTAATCATGTTACAATGAAAAAAAATGTAAAGTTTTCAATGACAAAGGTCTTATTAAGCTTCTGGGTCACACATGACCTCATCATCAACTTGTCCTTCTTCCCTCTCCCTCCACTCTATCACCATATTCTAAACATCAAACAATGTTTGGATTTAAATACTTCAATTTTCAAATTTGTGCGGATGTACGCGATTCTCAGTTATGACAGTCGCATATGTACGCTACCTATGAGAAAAAAATTCATGTACATATTCGTGTGACATCTAAAAGTTATTTCACACTCAAAAGTTGATTTAAATATAAAAATTTATGGATGAAATTAAAAAGGAGGAAATAATCTCTTACCTGGTCCAAGCGGTACTAGATTTCAAGCTCTATGCACTCTGTACCGATCCTCCGAAGTTACAAGAGTAAAAAGGACTCCCAATGCTCTCAATATGGAAAAAAGTGAAATGATGTGGTAAAAGTTAGATTTTCACCTATTTTAACCTATTTTTTCCATAAATTTCGAGCTATGTGCACTCAATAACGATCCTCAGAAGTTAGAAGAGTAAAAAGGGATCCTAATACTCTCAATGTGGTAAAAAGTGAAATGATGTGGTAAAAATGAGTTTTTCTTGTCTAATTTTTTACCCCCTTTAAACATTTTACACTGTCTAGACTAATGAAATCCCATGAAGATATTTTTTCTTATGCAATTATCTTTGGGATTTATTTTTTCCATAAATATTATTATATTTGTTGGTATTTTTTCGAGTTATTCGACATGTATTGTGCTCTTTACCAACATATAGGGTAGGTTTCCCTCCTCCTTCATTTTGAATTTATTTGTATCAATCAAATCCTTGCCTTAGTGTAAACCCCATTCATTGCGACGTTATTCCTTCAAGTTGCTTTAAAAATGTCATTTACGGATGGTAGATCTTACCACTTCATGGTTTCCCTAGTTAGCTCCCCAGTGTCCATTTTGGCACCCATGTTGTAGTTTTTTCCATAGGCTCGGAATTCTTGTCTAGTCCCACCATGACTTTGTGTTAAAGCTTCATATATTCTTCTTATCTATTGTTTTCCAATTACCCATGGGTCTTCTAAAAAAATTGTTTTGTTAAGTTGCATTTTCATTGCATAACAATTGCTTGCGCTTTTCAAGACTAATGTTGTCTTCAACTTGTCCTGATGTAGCCAATTGTGTGAATTCTCATAAAGTTACCCTATTTGGAATATTATCCTTTGATACTTGACAGTTGTATCCCTGGAGGAAAGTTTCTCTCGAGTACCATATCCTACACATGCTTCCTTGCATTGAGCATAGGTATGTTCCTTGCGCTTGAAACTAGTTCACTTTCCTGCAACACTTGTTTCCTTGACTGCATCATAACATTATTTTATTCCTTTTCAGGCTTTATAATATCAAAAAGACAAAAAAACAAAAAAAAAAACAAAAGGAAGGATGGAAGGGACTTTTTCTTAGTTTCGAGAAAAATCTCCTCCATCTGGTTATTCTTCCAGTCATATGGAGTGTTTTTTGATGCCTTCTGTATCACAAATGTATCCCAGTTTATAACCCATGTTTTCTAAGTCACATCTTATGTCATGTCTCTGTTCAAGGGAAGTCGACCTGTGTCGACCATTCTGCAAAAACCTTTGACTTTTCAAGTCATCCCTTCCATATCAATCAATTATTGCTCATTATCACATGTATCTTTGTCTCTCCTTCATGCTAGTATAGAAGGTCCCCATTGAATTATTCTTGGCAAGTTTTCTCTTATCGACTATGACAAATTTCTTTGAGAGTATGACCTAGAGTAGCACCCTAGATCTATTTACATCATCGATAGGTAACCTTGCACTCAGTAGATGACAAAAAATAATTGGAAACTGACTTTGTGGTTTTGCTTGTGTTTTACATCAACAACCATTATCACACATAGGGATTTGTGTGGTACCTTGGTTTTCATTTGACCTCATTGGTGGATTCCTTATCTTTCTTAGTAGTTTCCGTCATTGGATACTATTTTTGATTAATTGGGTTGGTTTTCATTGATGTCAACCCTTGATGCAATTATGGTAGAAAATTCTAGTAGCCCCAATAGTATGGTTAAGGGAATTCATTTTGATTGATGTGTAATTGTATGAAGTTTAATATATTTGTAGGTAATACTATTCGATATGGATAGTACATGTCATGTCATTTCTGATGATATATGGAATGCCACATAACTCCTCACGGTTAGAGATTTATGGCCTTGTGAAGTTGGAGAACCCTGATGATTTATCTAGAAGGTCAAAGAAGTCAAAATCACTCTAGAAGCTACTAAAAGAAGTTGACTAGTCAAGTGAGTAAAACTAGGAGTTAATCATGGGTTAAGTTGTTGCAATAAGAAAATAATTTAAAATAAATTCATTGCAACTAGAAGTGGAGAATTTACTATTTGCTGCAAAGTGGGTTAGAAGTGGGCAAGTGCTTAGAAGCAGGTTAGCCCTAAAAGAAGGAAATTGGGTTAAGTTGGTTAGAAGGTAACCCTTTCAGGAAGCTACATGGAAGTATAAATAAGATATCAAGTCTCTCCTATTATCACCTATTGAATATCATTGAATATATATTTGTGAAAGGTTATTTGGGTAGGTATTATTGATAGAGAAAAATCATGGGCAGGAAAAGTGTGGCATAAAATTGTGGCAGAAAAATCATGGACGAAAACGTGCGGTAGAAAAATCACTGCAGTAGATTCATGGCAACGAAACTGCAACAACAAAATGTTACAAGAAGAAAAATGTATGGTTTTCATATGTGTAGTGTTGAATCTATGAATCTGGTTGAGAGTTTTCCTTGTAAATCAGTTGGATTCCCTCTTGGAAGTTTAGAGATTGATGTAGAGTTGATCTAAGGTAGATCTACTGAAGTTTAGTATTGGTTCATGTTTGAGGGATTTTGGTTGAGGTATGTTGTTGAATTTATTGATATAGATAGAGGTTGTATAATAGTGAGGTTATAGGACATGGTTTGAGGTACAAACTTGTGGTATAATGTTTTAGTTATATTTGATTAGATCATATTGGTTGATGAGTATATAGTTACAGGTTTCTCAGTGACATATTTGACAGAACATGTTGTGAAAGTGACATATTCAGTTTCTACATTTGACACTTATATTTCAGGGCGGTTGGATGGGGCAAGGACAAGTGGTTGTATCCACCTTCTGGTTGTAGCCGGAGAACATAGGGGGTTGTAGCCTCCTTCTGGTTGTAGCCAAAGAATTGGGGATTTGTAGCTTCCCTTAGGTTGTAGCCTGAAAATATAGGGGGTTTTCATGGTTTTCTCCCGATTGGGTTTCCACCTAAAAATACTGGTGTATTATGTATGTGTATGATTTTTCATTTCTTCATGATTTATTTAATTTACTCTGTACTTATTCGATGATAATGCTATATTGATCACAAAGATAAATAACACTTGCATACTATGGTTAAAAAGGATTAAATTTCACTTTTATTGATTCATCCCCCCCTCTTAGTAATCCAACAATTGGTATCAGAGAGGGGTCCTTTAGAAATAAGTTTAACCACTGAAAGGTACATCATGGAGAGAAACATTATGTATAAAAATGGAATACCATAGTTTGACAAACATAACTGTGCATTCCGAGAATAAGGATGAAAACATATGCACAGGCACATTGATTTGAGGTTTGGAAATCAATTGTAGATGGATACAAAGAACCAACAGTCCCGCCAACAAATGAAAACATAAAGAAACTCAGTCTAAATAATTCAAAAGCCACAAATGTACTTCTGAATGGTCTTTGTGATTCAATATATACCAAATTTATACATTGTATCTTTGCTAAAGATATTTGGTACAAACTTCAAAATATTTATGAAGAAGATTCAAAAGTCAAAGAAGAAAAGATTCAAACTTACAAAGGTCAATTCAAATAGCTTCAAAAGTGAATGCAATCATCATACTGGGAGAAGAATTTGATGAATCTGTAATTGTTCAAAAGGTACTAAAATCTCTTCCAATGAGATTTCATCCTAAGATCTCAACACTAGAAGGAAGAGTAGATATAGACTCAATAAGAATGGATGAACTGCATTGAATCTTCACATCCTATGAAATGAGAACTGAACAGGAAAATCTAGGCATAAAAGAAGCAACATTGAAAGCATCCAAAAGGTAAAAGAAAAAGGGAAAATAAAAGGAAAAAGAGTATAGAAGCAATAGTGACATCCCAGAATATGATGAAGAGGTGGCCAACTTTGTTAGAAAATTGAAAAAGGGAACTAGTGGCAGATAAAAAGGTAAGATTGCATTCATTTATTTTAACTATGATGGTATTGGTAATTTTTCTAAAAAATGTCTTCACAATAAAAATAAAAGACATGAAGAGGATGATTCAAACAATAAACACACATGTAAAGGAAAAAGAATGAAAAACAAAGTCTTCAAGAAAACTTTTTGCACCAAAGAAGATTGTTCCTCATCAGACGAAGATGAAGTCAGTGAAAGTGAGAAATAAAGAGTTATATTGATGGAAACAGAAGAATTTGAGAAATAAGACACCGAAGAGGAGTTTGAAGAAGAAAACTTTGACTACAGAGAAAAACTATTCAGTTCTATAGAAGTTATAAGAAGAGAAAATAATAAAAGCAAGAAACTCCAAGAAGAACTAGACAAGAAAGAAGACATTCAAAATTCAAATTCTGAAGAACTAGAACATATGATCAGTAAATTAAATGTTCAAATAGAATAAGACAAAAGAATATAAGAATCACTCAAAGAACAATTGGAAGAAAAAGACAGGATCGTTGGAAATTTGGAAGAAGAGGTTGTTACATTGAGAAAATACCTTCAACAGAAGAATATGCAGAATAGTTCAAAGGTTTTGGATAATCTTATCAAAAAGCAAATGCCACATCATGACAATTCTAGGATATAATACAATCAGAAAGAAACAGGATCAAGCTCCAAAACCACATCTAAATAAGCACAACCAAGAAGCTATGAAGAAACAATTAGAGGATACAATAAGTTTTACAGTGAAGATCACATGGGCACTCCACCTAGAAGAGTCAGATTTAAAAATCAATGATAGTAAGAACCAAGAAGGTCTCAGGATGAAGAAGGATTCAAAAGAGTAACTTATTTCATAATATCTTCAACTCCTAGGTATCAAACTGTGTTTTTTGTTTTATGTTATGCATGTAATAATTTTGTACACAAAGTTGTAAATTACAGAGCTAATAGAAAGAACATAAACAACTTTGAAATTCATGCACAAAATGGTTATCCAATAAGGTCTAATGAAACACAGAGAAGAAGCTACAACAAGTTTGAATCATTGAGCACTTAAGTGGAATGATACAAATGCAACAAATTTGGACACATGGCCAAATATTTTAGAATGCCAGACCCTCCTAGAGAATAAAAAAAAAATAACAGCAGTCATAGATAGGAACCTCAACAAAGAATATGGATAGGAAAACATGATCAATTTAACAATGAAGACTTCACACTGGCTCTACAAGATAAACACAAGAAACATGGTTGGTATGTTGATAGTGGCTATTCAAAACACATGAAATGTGATGAAGACATGTTTCTTACATTAAGAAAGGAAATATATGGATCAGTCTCTTTTGGAAATGATGACTCAACTAGAATCATTGGATGATGCATAGTGAGAATTAGAAATAGGAATACCAAGGAAAAAAATGTTCTACTAGTGGAATATATGAACCATAATATTCTAAGTGTAATTCAAATATGTGACCAAGGTCACAAACTTACATTCGATTCAAAAAAGTGAGAGATAAGAAAAGCAGGTTTAGGAAAATTGATTGCAATAGCTGCAAGAACTTCAAGCAACGTATATGTATTAAGTGAAATTGGGAATTAAAAGTGTTGTCTAATAAAGGAAGATGAAGGTTTTCTATGGCACAAAAGAATGGGTCACATAAACTTCGATAACCTCCTTGTTGATGATGATTCTTGTCAGCAATACTTAGTTGGCAAAGGTTTTCAGGCTCCCTCTCTAGTCACACTACTTGTGCAAAGTTTCTCTTTTTCTCGTTAAATATTGGTGCATTGTTCTTGCTTGAACGAAGTCTTGCATGCTCCCACTAAGTTGCTACTACACATTCAAGGAATTTTTCTTTGGGATATCTTATCATTAAGGAGTATTTTATGATTATGGAAAAGTATTGGCGATGATTGTTGGTCGATATACAGGTTATAGTTCACTTGGATCAAGGTTTTTTTTCATGATGCTTGAACAAGAATGGTGTGGTTCCTGATCTATGATTCAAAAGGCTTGTTATCCCCTTTTTTTCACCTTTTTAGCCTTGTCATGAGCACCTCGTAAACTTCAATCCCTTTCTCATGTCTCTCTTTTCCTAAGTATGATTTCATTACCATGCCTTTTGGGTATTGACTTTGGCATTTATTTTTCCTACTACAAACTATACCATATTACCTTATTCCATGGCAATTTTATTATCTAAAATAAAAAAAATAGATCCTTACTTATTTTTTTGGAGGTGGATTAATATATGAAGCTCTATTGGCTAAATACATACATCACCTTTGTTTTTTTTCTACATAGAGAAATAATGTCACCCTTGAAATTTTTTGGATTAAGTCATTTTAAGTATTATGGACATAATTTATGTCAAAATCATAAGGCACAAGGGATTGGTAATACAATACTTATGGTTATATAATTTTGTTGTTCCCCAAGAGCCAAAACCCATTTTTCCTCTCAAAATCCACCTTAGAAGATTCCTTTCCATGCTAACCAAGCCCTCCACAAGTGAGCATTTTTCTTCACCACGTCAAAAAAATGATGGTACCTAAAGTAATTGAAATTTTATATTGATGCTTTATTAAAAAATGCAATCGTTACGGGATAGGTTCTTGAATTCTTAGAATCGATTCCCTTATTGGTTAAATGAATGCATAATTGTAAACTCCCACAAGAAAACCAAAGGAATCATCCATTGGAGAATGGTTTGGCTTCAAGTTTCTATAAACCTATCAATCAAGAGAATGCTTATGGAGCCAATGCCAAAGACCTGAAAAAGTTGAAAAGTGAGTGGTCTATAGAATCCCCTCTACGAAGAAGTTTGTGGTATAATTTGTTGTCCCCTCATAATTTGAGTGAGGTGATCAGGAAGAATATGAGTGCAGATGCAGTGACTAATGATGTCAAGAGTTCTCCATTTATGAATGCAGTAGTCCATGTTTTTTTGTATACGGAGCAAAATTTTTCACTTCCATAGCAGCGAAAGCGTCAGTTTAGGTCGAATAGAAGGGGGGTTATTATTGATAGATGCAGAGTGTTAACCAATGCCCATTCTATAGAGAATCATACGCAAGTGAAGCTTAAATAAGAGAAGATCAGATACAATTATTTGGCTATTGTGATGTTAATTGTAAGATGGCAATGAGCTTACGGGGTAGATTCCACCTGAGCTGGGGAGGTTGAAAAAGATGATTAACTTAAATTCGGCCTAAAATCAACGTGAAGGTTCGATCCCAGGGAACATCAGTTCATGCATCTCTCTTACTTTCTTAAATGTGGAGAG
>JASDQU010172811.1:0-17878 GCA_032191745.1 Picea mariana
TCCTGCCAAATGGAGCGAATCATCGCAGACACCTCCTCCTCTCGCAGCGATTGTAAGGACTCGATTCTCCTTGCAGTTAGCAGTTCTAACACGCATACTTTTCTCATTTGCCTCCAATAATCTCCATACGGAGCGAACCCCAAGTCTTTGAAATTGTAGAACAAGTACTTCCCTGACGCTGATTCGGGCCTGCTGGCAAAGAGCAGATCATGAGTTTTGAGAAAGAGTTTGGCCATCTCAGGAGAAGAATCCACAATCGCAGGGACGGAGCCCAATCGTAGAAACAAAATGGGACCATATATGTCTGCAAAGTCTTTCAGAGCACGGTGAGGAAGCTCTCCCAACATCAGGAAATTCCCGATGATGGGCCATTGAAACGGTCCTGGAGGCAGCACTGGATTGCTTTCTCTCTTCATTTTTAAACGATATTCGCATAAGAAGATGACCACCAAAACTAGTATCGTCAGTCCTGCTGCGGTAGCTGATACCCATCTCCCATGTGCAGTTAGATTCGTAATTAACTTCCCTGAATCCATTTTTTCTCTCCTACTTTGTGCGAAGTACAGAACGCATTTATAGATAAGCGGTGTACGATCATCGGGGGGCCTTACTCTGGAGTGTTTGAAACGATAACTGCCAAGAGAGTTGGAGTTTGTGTGGAGGATAATGGCTCAAAGTGCAATAAAATTTTTTGTATGGAGGAGAATGGGTTGTTATCTAGCACAGTCACATAATTGTGGTTGATCAAAGTCAAAAGTTGATAAGATGAAAAGAATTTTTAAAAGAATATATTAAATTTTACTATTGATTAACAAATAAATGGTTAGGCTTCATTTATCTGGTGTTAATATTTTAATTTTTGTTAATCACTTAGGTGGCAATCAGTTAGCTGTCAAAGTAATTTTTAAATATGATTAGATAAATGTAAAAAAGTAAACACATAAACGGATGTCTTTATAATAGCTAGGAAGTTAAGAAGTTAATGATTGAAATCATAGCCATTTATTTTGTGTTACTAAGAATATTCTAGCGATATTTAATCATGCCCATAGAAAACTTATTAAGCACTAAACCCCTATTAAATCTGTTCATTGTCAATAGGTATACGCCTTTCGACATCATAATAAATGGTATGTATTTGGTTGGTTGGAGTATAACTAGCACAGCCAATGAAAACAGTGGCTGATTAACGCAATGGGATTTCAAATGTTAAATAAAGTTAAATTTAAATCAAATTAAATCTTATGGATTTCAAAGGTTAAATAAAGTTAAATCTAAATTAAATTAAATCTTCTGGATTTCAAGGGTTAAATAAAGTTAAATCTTCTGATTTAGAAGGTTAAGCTTCGAAACTTGCCATAATAAAAAGATAAATAAAGTTAAATCTTCCGGAAAAGAAATGAAGTTAAATCTTCCGCTATATAAATTAAGTTTATAAAACCTATTAAATCTTTATTGGAACTAAAATTAATAAATATTTAAATATATGTAAATCGATGAATCGATTAGAAAATTTTCCTGCTCACGTTATAAATCGTATTCAACATGAAGTTTTATTTAAACACATTACCTTCGATGACTTGAGAACAGAAAATGATAGTAACTTAAGTGGAATTATTACTTACATCTATAATTAAGCGATTAGTTACATCCATAATCAAGCGGGTTTTGGATGGATATTTTGGAGGATTCATATACACAGACATCCCGGGTCGAAACCGCCGGGCAGCACCGCGTACACTTTTATACTATTTTTTTCCAAGTGGATTTAAAAAAAATGAATCAAAAGAAAATGAGAAAAATGAGCTCAATAGATTTAAAATTAATAAAGAGAACTTAAAAAAAAATACAGAAACAATTGTTGTAAAGTCATTCAAAGCATTATCAACATTAACGTTCAGTCTTCCGCGTATTTCCTTTATAAAACGGATTGAAACATTACACAGAGCAAACTTGTGAGAAGAAACTGTGGCGCTTCATAATTCCTGTCAGCGACATGAACTAAATACACAAAACTTGGAGAAATTGCAGCAGTTCAGAATTTTCCTGAACCTGCCAGAGGAGAAATTGCAGCACTTCGGAATTTGAAAAATCCCTGACTGACAGCAACACCTGAACTCTGAAACCCTCGCTCAAGGTTGAAGCCAACTAATTACAATAGATCCAAATCGAATTCTTTAATAACACCAACTCTTTCTTACCGTGGAGACGAAATCCCGCCATATGTGGAAACCTCCGCGGGGAAAGAGAAACGGCCCATAGGTGGACGGAAGGAGTCATAAGGAGTTGGTTGGAAGGAGGCAATGTGTCCAGAACGTGGTTGGTGAAGGCCAAAGTTTTAGGTTGGCCTAGAAAATGAAACCCTAATCACTCATACGTGGCAATCAGCTAGCCACCATAGTAAATTTTAAATATGATTAAGTAAAAGTAAAAAAATAAACATGTAAACTCATGTCTTTATAATAGTGAGGAAGTTAGTGGTTGAAATCACAACCATTGATTTATTGGGACTACTAAGAATATTCCATCAATATTTAATCTTGTCCATACAAAACTGATTAAGCACTAAAAACCTATTAAATGTGCCCATGGTCAAATAGGTGTACGCCTTTCGGCCTAATAACTTATAGGATGGAAAATACATATTATCAATTATCTATTTACTACATATTATTTTAAGTCTTTATTAGTCCCTGCATTAGGTTTAGAGGGACTATAGAGATCGATAATTCGTTGACCACAAATATTTCCATATTATCTATTGTTGGAACGAGGGAACTAAAAACATCGATTTTTATATAATAAAAAGTACCATATTTGTGGAGGTCTTATTGCCTGCTTTGCTATTCCCAGTGTTATATATGTTGGCATATCCAAAGTATTTCATTGTATATGGTCTTTTTTAATCATATATTTTCTTATCCATTGGTTGAAGGTGGATTAATGGTAGCATTAGTTCGAATGTTTGCTTTAACATTTTCTGCTAGGTAGAATACATTCTCTGGCATATTACTATGTCTGATTTTTTCTTTATTCTTGCATGCTTCGAGAGAAGAGACCTACCACACTACATTTTTTCTTAAATGTTTGCACAAGACTACGCTCTTTCACGGTTCTGACAGTCTTAAGTGCTTACCTAACAGGTCTGGCAGTCTTAAATGATTATTGTACAGAGGCATTGCAATACAGTTTCGTTCCATTTTTTTTATGGTGTTGTTTGCAGTGAAATTGTGCTGAATTGTTCTCCGTCAGCATCAGTGGTTCGGTGGTCAATGCTTGTTCGTTGATTCATTCCATGATCTTTGTTCTTGTTTGATTCAACTTTGCAAAGTTGAGGTCCTGCAGTTGCAGTTGGACCTCTTCGTGGTTGTCACTGGTTTGTTTTTCTTCAACTTTGCAAGTTGTTGGACCTGTTGTTGCAGTTTGTAGTTTTTGGGTCTGAGCTATTGTCATCCCTCGTTAATGGGTAAGTTTTCATGTCATTGTTTCGTTAGTATTTTTCAATGGTGGGAGTCCCTGCCTCGAAATTTTGTTGCAGATCATGTTTCTCTGTGCTCTTAATTTTTGTTCCTGGAAACCGTGCGTCTTCATATGTCGGCTGCCATGTCCATAGCTATTTTGAAAATTGCAATGCAGAGGGGTTTTCAAAAAGTAGTTTGGAGCTATCAGAAGAGGGAACCATCCGCCGGGGTGTAGACGTAGAGAATGGTTTTATTTTGTGGGTCGAAAAACTGCGTCTAGTTGTTGCCTTTGTCATGTCCTTTGTATTTTGCAGAACTTTTTTCTAGCTCTGAGAAGCTTGTAGGATGCACGCCATGAATAGGTTCAAATCGATCTTTCTGCTGAGTAAATTTATGGTCTTATTTATTTGTGTTGTTTCTTTTTGTTTGGTTCACTTTCCAGTGTGGGTTTATTTTCTTCTCGTCTGCTATGGGGACTAGGGGGGGGATTGAAGTTGATAAGAAGAAGGTTGAAAGATACATACGGGGATTGGTACCCAGTTCCGCGCTTGTAGTTTTCCTATTTTGTTTTTTCCTAATTTTATTCTTTTTTTCCTCTTTTCTCTGTTTTCATGCAAACTGAAAGTATCTAACAAACAACTTCAAAATGACAATTCAAAAGATGAAAGAAGTAATAGATATTGAGTCATATGAAATAGATACACACTCCATTATACATGACAGCATTGACGAAGTTTTGCATAACAATGGGATTTTTAGATTGGATGCATTCTCGTATACTGTAGGAGATTGACTTTTCAATGCATTTCTGGTTCTAATGCATTTTCGTTATTCCTCGACCGACTTGCGCAATGGATTGATAGATTATTTCCTTGGTTGTTTAAAAAATGGCGACGCTGAGGCATTGGAGTCGTATGAATATAAATTGGAATCTGATTTTCTTCGGCAGTAGCATGGAATACATGATGTCCAAACGTATTTTTTAAAGATGTGGTTGTCTGCATCCCTAATTCTGCCTGCAAATGAGAGGGGACTTTGGGGAGATACATTTTGTATACGGTGGCTGTCTAACTGGCTCAATATATCAATTGGAATATGGTCATTGACAAGAAAAACAAGATATTTACTATTCAACAAAACTACATCTGACAATCCATATTGCATCTTGTTCCATGATGCCAATGTTATCAGTGGTCATTATGAACCACTACTGTACAGAAAATTGTCCATATGCAATGTTGAAGAAGCTCATATTTACTTGTCCCTCATTTGCAAAGACCTTGAATCGCAATGGAAATGGATTATGCATCGCATAGACTCCCATGGTTTACAGCTAGCAACAAATGTTGTGTCTAGCTGTAGAGATAGTCTGTTCAATGCAATTTGTTGTTTGGTAGCAGCAGAGTTCTATGTGCAGTCGCTGCAGATTTACATTGTACAGTCCTTTTGCAATGAAATTATAGGCGGCAACCAATAGGCTTTTAGGTGCTTTCATGAGCACCTTTTGCCGTATCTCTTACAAAATATGTCAGCAATTGGAAGTTGGAAAGAATACCTTGTAAACATGGCGCTACCATATGAAAAAGGGAATGTGGAGGGTTGTAGATTCTATTTGCAATGGTTGTCTATCATGTTCAGAGTAAATATCTAGGTCTGGGCGACCTTACCAGATGGCACTGTCCATTCATGGTTTATTGATTCAAATTACAATCAAACAATTGACATCCTCTCGTTGAAAACAGATACAACACATATCCATTATGAACCTTTGCTTGGACATATTAGTGGTTCAGGGTTGAATGTCCATGCCAGCCAAACCGCATCAAATCTGCATACGTGTCGCATGATTTTTAGTGAGAATGAAACCCCTCCCAGTTGCAATATGACCATTCAGAGCTTGAACACAAAATCCATGCGTGAAGTTCATCACAGTTGTGATGAGGCCATATAGGGCTTAAACAAAAAACGTAGAGTTAGTTATCACAACTTGAAAAAAGTTATGCGTAAAATTCGTCCCAGTTGTGATGAGGCCATACACCCCTTAAACAAAAAACGTACACTAAGTTATGACAACCTAAATCAGAGTGAAATTCATCCCAGTTGCCATCAGGTCATTGTGCCCTTGGACAAGAAACATAGAGTAAGTTACCACAACTTGAAAAAGGTCATGTGCGAGAGAAAAAAATACATTGTTGCGCTTCCTTTTAGAGAGAAACTCACATATCATAATCTAAAGAAATTTGTTCGTGCACAACAAAACATAAACAGGTATGGTCGCATATCCCAGAATGGTCATGCAACTGTCACATTTCGTGGCCTAGAAGCAACACCATGCACTACTACCAATGAAAACCAGCAAACACTTTCTACTCATACTTCCCTGCGAAAGAAAAATGCAAGACAAGCGTACATGAAACAAATTAAAGACACTCCTTCCATTGCGTGTGCAATTTGTGAACAATTGAATTTCTCAAAAAACAATGAGTCTTTCACGCCTGATTTGCAAGCAGAATACCTTCGCTTGACAACGCACAATAAACCATTTTCCAGTGGCAAACTTTGTCTTCCATGCAAATGGTCGCTTGAAAATGGAAAACTGTCACAATTTGCAACCCCTGAGCAAATAAGATGTAATACACCACTAGCAAATGTAAGTGCACTTATGGAAATTGAGGAGAGACTTGTGTCTCTGGGAATTGCATTTGCACAAATTGGGCCTTGGGGCGATAAACGACCCCAGATGGGGTTAACGGGATCAATTATTAATGTGCTTGTTCAACTAGATGTTGTGCAAAAAGCCTTGCCACAATTCATTAGCGATACAATGACAATTGTTGTGTCTCTGAAAAGATGCTTGCGATACAAAAAGGCCTATCAGACAGGAAAAGTGTGTGTGCATGTTGTTATGAAAGCATTAAAGGAATTATGTTCCATAGCCCTGTACAAAGAACATAACATTTGTATAAATGAGAACTGGAACAGTGTTCTTGCAGAAGAGGATGCCAAATTTGCAAAGACTCTCGAAAATGCTAGTGAATTTGATACAAGTGATGAATCGGAGAATGAAACACCTGCTGAGACATTGGTACATGGATTCACTGATTAACAATGCATTCATGAATTGCAAGACAATATTGTTGAAATTGCACCTTCTGAGAGGCAGCGTCCACTTGGAATATTCAAGGACAAATTCGTCGAGGAAATGAACTTTCCAACACTCTTCTATGGATATCCACATGTTGTTGACATTATAGGATGATTCAGTTATCATAAAATAGTCCGATGGGAGCTGTTACATTCAAGCGATGACTTCTCCTGTCACATAACAAATTTGTTTTTCAAAACAATGCACATAATAATAGAGAAAGTTCTCTCCAGCATGTGGGTCCGAATAAGAAAAGGTCAGTTACAAGGAAGAAAGTCGTTGGCCAAAGATGTCAAGTAAAAAATAAACCTAGAAAAAATTATGGAATCTGATATTAGATACATAGATTTCAAAAACATTCACACCTCTCCTGACTATTTGCAACAAAACAAAAAAACTACTTTTTGCAATGATTCAGCAATTGGGCCCACCAACATTGTTCGTCACATTTACAAGTGCAGAGCATTGCTGGGACCCATTGGTAGCTGTCGTATCTAACCTGCATAGGAACAGGAAACATAAAAAACAAACTGATACATTGGAAAAGAATCACATTGACTACCTCATAAGAAAAGACCCAGTGACATGTACTCGCTACTATAGACATAGAATAAATGTTTTGAGACAATTGATATGCCATGATGAAACGTTTTTTGAAAAAATATCGGACTAATTTTTTGTGACTAAATTCCAGAAAAGGGGAAATGAACATGACCATGCACTATTGTGGATAGAGGGTGCACCAGTCTATGGAGCTGACAAAAACTCAGAGATCTAACAATTTGTGGAGAAATACATAGCATGCAACACAGATCATTTGCATCCAGAACTTGCCAAAGTTCATAGACATTACCATACAAGAAGTTGTAGAAAATGAAAAAACTCGCATTGCAGATATAAATTTCTCGTGCCGCCAATGAGAGCTACAAGAATCATAGAGCCACTTAGTTTAGAGGACAATGTTGTTGTAGAGAAATCTAAATCCTTGTTCGCATTTCTAGAGCAAGGATAATTTGACGAGCTAATGAGCTTCGATGTGTTCTTGAAAGAGCTAAATCTATCAGAAGATGAGTACATCAAAGCCATACAATGTATGCTTAAGCAACAAACAGTTTTCCTTAAACAAAAACTTTCCCATATTTGGAACAACAGTTTCTCCAAGGACATGCTAGCTATGTGGAAAGAAAATACAGATGCGCAGTAAGTGCTCAATGCATAAGTTGTAGCATCCTACTGTACCTCATATATGACAAAGGTTGACAAATCTATGACAAGTGCATTCAGAAGAATACACAAAGAACATGAAAGAAGTCATATTGATGCCATACAAATGATACGCACACTTGGCAACACATTTCTTAATCTTCAACAAATGTCTGCTCAGCAAGCAGTTCACATTGCACTTTCCTTGCCCCTCACTTGTAGTTCAAGAAAATGTGTCTTCATAAACACATCTCCACTTGAAAAATGCACATATGTGCTTAAACCATCGATTTTTCTAGAACAAGAGCCTGACAATTCAGAAGACATGTTATGTCGCTCTATTGTTGATTATTACCTTCAACATCCATCTCCTATTAGGCATATCTGCTTGGCAGAATTCGTATCGCATTACAAAAACAATGGTGCACCCATATAAAAAAGAAAAAAACCCTCTATAATATGGTTTGTCAAATACAATAAACATTCTGACTATGAAAACTATTGTAGAGAAAAATTATTGTTGTACGTTATGTTCGATGAAAATGAAGAGACATTAAAACATAACTTCTCTACATGGGAGGTTACATATGTTGCCTATGAGACTATAGTGCACATCAATGAAGCTAGACTTACCTACAATGTTAATACAACATGGGGTGATCTATAAATTGCAGTTGATGAGCTAGAAAATGCTGACAATCCTAAGGAGACATTCACAAACCGAAAAACAACCAGAACTCCTTGTGAGTCCTATGACTTACAAGTGGATTTGCCTCGTCCTCCAATAGGTGGAAGTAAAAAATGTATCAATCTTGGTTTTCAAGTCACAAAATATCATTTCCCAATTGAAAATAATGAATACCACAGAATAAGATGTCCGTTGAATTGAGAACAACAAACAATTGTAAAGGACATTGCTCTTAAAAAAAGCTTGAACATGGACACTCCTGTGCACTTTTTCCTTACAGGCGGAGCAGGAACAGACAAGACATTCACCACGAAAGAATTGTTCCAAATGCTTATACGAATCTATGATTCAAACAATTCCTCTAATCCTATGAAACCAAAGGGCCTAATAGTTGCATACACAGGAAAAGTTGCATATAATGCAAGTGGAACAATAGTCCACTCTGCATTTTTAATGCCTTTTAACAAGTCACAGTTTCTTCCACTTAGTAAGGAAATGTTGGATGCATTGTCTAAGCTTTATGAGGAACTCCAACTTGTCTTTATAGATGAAGCATCTTTGATTATAAGTCAGTTCTTGTATTCCATTGACAGTCGACTAAGAAGCATAAAACATGTGCAAACGAAGTACTTTGGAAACATTGACATGATATTCTGTGGGGATCTTTACCAGGCACAACCCATCCAAGATTCATTGATATTTGAACAACCTACTGTTAACATGGAAACAGTGACAGATGACTTCTAGAGAGACAATATAAAATTCTTTGAATTGCATACTATAATGCATCAGACAGATGAAACATTCAATGCAATTCTGAACAGAATGCGGACAAACATCCAAACATATGATGACTTAACATATATGAATTTGAGGTGCTTGTGGCCTGCATCAACAGACCCAACGTTCCCTTACCTATTCTACACAAATAAGGATGTTGGAATGCATAACATCCATATACTATTGCTCATGCATGGCGATGATATCATCATCAATTCAATTGACCTGGAAGAAGACAACCATGGAAATGTGCCACGTCATGAACATACAACCACTCTACCTTTGCAGCTTGTCCTCAAATTAGAAATGATGGTTTAAATATATTCATGTAACTATGATTCATAGGATGGCTTGGTCAATGGTGCAGATGGAATACTCAAAGGCTATACGAAAAAAAAAAACTTGATGTCCTTTGGATTAAGTTCCATGAACCGCATATAGGCAAGCGACAAGCAAGAAATTTGTCTTATCTATATAATTCAAACACTGGAAGTGGTTGGACACCTACTCTGCGAATATCAAAGCCAGTATCGACATCAACAAAGACAGGTCGACTGAAAATTCGAAAACAGTTTCCAATTAAAGTTGCATGTGCACGTATAGTCCACAGATCACAAGGACTAACACTTGATAATGTTGCATTTCAACCTGCTGGAATTCAGATACATGGACTTGTATACACAACACTATCCCGTGTCAGAAGCATAGACTCTTGCATTTATTAAGTCCTCTTACAAAATATAACTTCAAATTCAAACAAAAAGTTGATATTGAAATGGAATGAATTAGGACCACCACAAAATGGCAACTGCACTATGATTACCAATTCATACAAACAAATTCATCTGTATCAATTCACTCTCTTAACACATGCAACTTAAATGCACACATGGATGATATACTCAATGACTATGATACAATGCAATCTGATATTTTGTGCTTGCAGGAAACATACATGGCATTATGCATGCAAAACAAAGAATTCCCAAATCACAATTGCATATCAAGTTACATTACACATGGGGTGATGATATTGGTGAAAAAACATGTACCAATTTTGGAGCATATACATATCGAAGAAAAGAATGTTGAGGTGGTGCTTGCAAAAGGTTTTTTCCATGAAACAAAAATTGTGATACTGAATATGTATGTTGCTCCCCATGCATCATTCTCCAACATAGTAGATGTTATTTCCAATGCATTGGACCATTTCCATCTAAACGGACCCATTGTGCTTGTAGGAGACTTCAATATTGACATGCTACAAAAGAATGGCAGAACAAAAGAATTGGAAAACTACATGTGCAAATACAGTCTCCGCTTTCTTTTGCGCAACACAAGCCATCTGTAAAACGCACTTATTGACCATGTGTGGTTGAATGTTTCCATTCCTCAATACAATATGTTTATCTTAGACACATATTGGTCTAATCACGAAACAATTGGTATTGCACTTGAATTATGATATATACATCAAACATTTTGCAAAGTCATATTTCTATATTTCAAAGCATATTTGTATAGGTTGTTGCAAAAAATATATATATATATATCCAACTTCTTAGTTTTCCCTCATTTCTACACATACTGGTATGGTCACCATATAGTTGGTGTTGTACTTGAATTATAAAATATACATTATGCAAAAGAAACAAAAAAGGTACATCCTTCTAAAAGCTATATGTTACTCTATTCATCTTATTCTATTTTTTTCAGTATATGTACATACTACTTGCCTTTTTGTTTACATGTTAACTTGTGTTCATGCTCCTTCTGTTTTTTACTTTTGTTCATAGAAAAAAACCGGAAAACTAAACGCCGTAAAGAACTCCTAAGTAGAGATGTAGAGGAATCCATGCAAAGGTGTGTTTTTATTGCCCATGTTCCATATTAAATAGTTTTTCGTTTACTCTGTCTCTATTTGTTGAACTCGTTTGCAACTGTGTTTTTTTCTTTTTTTGTGCCTCCTTCGACACTCCATATCTTCCTCTACATTCACTTGTCTTCATGTGTGTAATACATATTCAATGTTGAGCTCGTCAGTTCTGGACTCCATCTGTCAATTTGTATATCGCGAAACTCCGATAACTGTTTGGAGGACATGGAACAATAGAAGTACAATGTTGAGCCACCCAGCCCGCAAGTCTGCTTGTCAATTTGTATATCGCGCAACTCTAGATGCTATTTGCAGGAAACAAAACATTAGAGGCCTAGTTTAGAGCCCGCAAGTCCGCGATCCAAAAAAATATCTAAGTATGGAATAAGGGATCTATACATGCTCTATAACATGTCATGTCCATACTTTATAAAAGTACATATTTAGTATGTATTGCTCGTTTCTTGGAGCCCTCCAGCCATGGAGTCCATCTCTCAATTTCTATATCGCGGAACTCGATAGAAGTACAATGTTGAACCATCCAACCCGTAAGCCTGCTTGTCAATTTGTATATCGCACAAGTATGGGTGCTATTTGCAGGACACAGAACATTATAAGCCTAGTTTAAAGCCTGTCAGTCCGTGATCCAATAGAAGTGCAATGTTGAGCCAGCCAGCCCGCAAGTCCACTTGTCAATTTGTATATCACGCAACTCTAGGTGTTATTTGCTGGACACAGAACATTAGAGGCCCAATTTACATCCCGCCAGCCTGCAAGTCCGCCATCCAAAAAAGTGGCTAAGTATGGAATAAGGGATATGTACATATTTACTATGTATTGCTCGTTTATGGGAGCCCTCCAGCGCTAGAGTCCGTCTGTCAATTTCTATATAACAAAAATCAGTGGAGGTACAATATTGAGCCAGCCAACCTGCAAGTCCGCTTGTCAATTTGTATATCGTGGAATTGTGGGTGCTATTTGTAAATCACGGAACAATAGAGGCCCGTTTTTTAGCTCGCCATCCCAAGAACCCGCGATCCAAAAAGTGTACATGCTCTATAAAATCTCAGCCACCTCGCACGTCCTCTTATCAATTTGTATGTCGCAGAACTCTGGGTGCTATTTGTAGAGCATAGAACAATAGACGCCTATTTTTTGAGACCGCCAACCCGAGAGCCCGCGATCCACAAAGTGGGCAACTACAGGATGCAATATCCATACATGCTCTATAAAATCTCATGTCCATACTTTATAAAGGTACACATTTAGTTTTTCCAGGTTTGTACACATATTGGTCTGGTCACCACATAGTTGTTGTTGCACATGGATTATGGAATATGCACTATGAGTCTGACCGAGCCCTTTCGTTTCCTTAGCCAATTTTATGCCCGCGGCTTCCCCAATACGCGTAATTGAACTCTCGTTTCCCATGTTTCGAGTGTGCATCTTGCATCCAAAACTTGGTAATCCATGTCTATGGTCGCAGGTTCCCAGATGACAGAGTGGCAGATTTCATGTCCATCTATATCTCTACATCACGAGTCCAACCGAATGTTGTTCATTTTCATAGTTTTTTATTTTTATGGCCACAGTGTCCTTTGTGGGCGTCATCCAACTCTCATGCCCTGTCTGCGTGGTATACATATAGCGCCCGAAACTTCGATGATCTACAATTGGACCCAGACTCAAAGCTTGCGACTCATTTGCTAATTTTCTTTAATTTAATTGTACAATATCAATATTTATTATTAATAATTTAGTACTTTAAAATAATCTTTTTAGATAATGTTAGCTATATAACATATATGTTATATGTTATATATGTAGACAATCACAATCTTGAACCCGCCAGTCCTGGAGTCCTTCTATCAATTTCTGTATCATAGAACTCCCAGTGCTGAGTGGAGGACATAGAACAATAGAAGTGCAATGTTGAGCGATCCAGCCCGATGTTCGTCTGTCAATATGTATATCGCGGAACTCTGGGTGCTATTTGTAGGACACGGAACAATAGAGACCCAATTTTCAGCCCGCCAGGCCGAGAACCCGCAATCCAAAAAGTGGTTGAGTATGGAATGAGGGGTCCGTGTATGCTCTATAAAATCTGATATCCATACTTTATAAAAGTACATATTTAGTATGGATTATTTGTTCCTCAAAAAATTTGTAGGTCCAGAATTGATGGATACACGTATTCAGATTTCCAGTTACTTTTATATTGCCAGCCCGACCGTCTGCTTGCTCATTTCTTATTGTACATATTACATGTAATATGTATTACATATTACATGTAATGTCTAATACATATTCAATTTTGAGCGCGCCACTCGTGGAGTCCGTCTGTCAATTTAGAGCCTACTAGCCCGATAACCTGCAATACATATTACATGTAATGTGTAATACATATTCAATTCAGTCTGTGGATTTGTATATCGCGTAACTCTGAATGTTGTTTGGAAGACACGGGACAATAAAAGTGCAATGTTGAGCGAGCCAACCCACAAGTCCGCGATCCAAAAAAGTGGCTAAGTATGGAATAAGGGATATACATACTCTATAAAATGTCATGTCCCTAGTTTATAAACGTACATATAATAGAAGTGCAATGTTGAGCGAGTCAGCCCGATGTCCGCCTGTCAATTTGTATATCGTGGAACTCTGGGTACTATTTGTAGGACATGGAACAATAGAAACCCAATTTTCAGCCCGCTAAGCCGAGAACCCGCAATCCAAAAATTGGCTAAGTATGGAACGAGGGATCCCTGAATGCTCTATAAAATCTGATATCCATACTTTATAAAAGTACATATTTACTATGGATTACTCGTTCCTCAGAAAATTTCTAGGTCTGGAACTGGTGGATACACGTGTTCAGATTTCCAGTTACTTCTATATTGCTAGCCTGACCGTCCTCTTGCCCATTTCATATTGTACATATTACATGTAATATGTATTACATATTACATGCAATGTCTAATACATATTCAATTTTGAGCCCGCCACTCGTGGAGTCTGTCTGTCAATTTAGAGCCCGCCAACCCGATAACCTGCAATACATATTACATGTAATGTGTAATACATATTCAATTCTGTTTGTGGATTTGTATGTCGCAGAACTCCAAATGTTGTTTGGAGGACATGGGATAATAGAAGTGCAATGTTGGCCCATCCAGCCCGCAATTCTGTGATCCAAAAAAGTGGCTAAGTATGGAATAAGGGATCTGTACATACTCTATAAAATGTCATGTCCATAGTTTATAAAAGTACATATTTAGTATGTGTTTCTCCTTTCTCGGAGCCCGCCAGCGCTGTAGTCCGTCTGTAAATTTATATATTGCGAAACTCAATAGAAGTACAATGTTGAGCCAGCCAGCCCACAAGTCCGCTTGTAAATTTGTATATCCCAGAATTCTGGGTGCTATTTGTAACACACGAAACAATAGAGGCCCGTTTTTTGATCCCGCCAGCCCGAGAACCCATGATCCAAAATGTGTACATGCTCTATAAAATCTCAGCCAAACCACAAGTCTGCCTGTCAATTTGTATATTGCAGAACTCTGAGTGCTATTTGTAGGACACAAAACAATAGAGGCCTATTTTTTAGCCCGACAGCCCGAAAACCCACGATCCACAAAATGGCCAAGTTTGGAATGTGATATCCATACATGCTCTATAAAATCTGATGCCCATACTTTATAAAGGTACATATTTTTTTCCCTGCTTTGTACACATACTACTCTAGTCACGACACAGTTGGTGTTGCACATGAATTATGAAATATGCAGCAGGAGTCTGACCGATCGCTTTGGTTTCCTTAGCCAATTTATGCCCGCGGGTTCCCCATTATGCATTATCGAACTTTTATTCCCCGTGTTCTGAGTGTACATATTGCATCCAAAACTTGGGTAATCCATGTCTATGCTTGCAGTTTCCTAGACAACGGAGTGTCAAATTTCATGTCCATCTATATCTCTACATCACGAGTTCAACCTACCGCCATTCGTTTTCATAGTTCACGAATTTTATGGCCGCGGGTTCCTTTGTGGGCGCCATCCATCTCTCAAGCCCCATGTGCCCGATATACATCTTGCACCCAAAAATTCGATGATCTACAATTGGACCTGGACTCAAAGCTTACGACTCATTTGATAACTTTGTTTAATTAAATTGTAGAATATCAATATTTAATATTAATAATTTAGTACTTGAAAATAATGTTTTTAGATAATGTTTATATATATGTGTGTGTGTGTGTGTGTGTGTGTGTCTTGTTTCTAAATCTTTAATGCTAACATCTCATCGTGCAGGCACCGTGTAAATTGTCATTGATGGGCGCAAGGCTCGAGAAGATCTGCCATTAATGCGCACTAAACCAATATTTGTGGAGGATTTTCTTATCCCTTCCCAGTGTTAATTTCAAATACCATGGAATGTCTTTCGCATGTCGTCAACGTGGTTCGTTCACAAAACCTCCAATCCTTAAATGTTCTTCATCGTAACTGCCACCTTTGCACTTCTAAGTATGCAATAATTAAGCTTTACTTCTAACATCTCACCATACAACACGCATAGAGATTATCATTAATCAGCGAAGAGCTCGAGGATATTTTCCATTCGCACGCATTGAACTAAAATTTTTGGGGGGTTATATTATCCCCTCCATTTTTTCATTTCAAGCAGCGTTTGGAGCAAACCAATGTTTTCATAAAATACTGGCAATACCTCCACAACAATTATGTAGAGATACAGTGAACATCTTCGGACCTGAGGACCAGAACCACCATAGTAACAAAGCATCGCTCCAACGGCCTACCACAGTAACAAAGCAACCCAAAGTTCTTCAAATGGACGAGGTTCATCCTAAAATTGATAGTTCTCACTAGCTTCCCATGGAGAAGAAGGGAAAAATAATTGTAAGGGAGGCGGACGAGCCCGAAATTGAGAGTGAAAACATGGATCTTGACATTGATCTGGATAGCATATTCTGCAACCTTGAACAGTTGGGAGACACGATTCACCATAGCTACCCAATGGACATAGTTGATGTCGAAATTGTTTATGAAGATGAATCCTTCGTATTCCAGAGTGCTTTTTTTGAAAGCGAGTCTAAACAACTAATTATTGAAAAAAGAGATGTAAAAAACAAGAAAAGAAAACATCGTTCAGAACTTGACCTTGCCAATATGCAGGCCTCCAAAATCTCAAAACTTCACATGGAAACCGAAGATTCTCTTCATGATTCCATTGGATTCATTGAGGCCGAGAATGCTAGACTAAAGGACCGGATCAAGGAATTAGAGGAAGCTTTGTTTCCTATGTGATTGCTTGGCAGTCCTTTGGCAATAGTCATGCCTGCAACTCCCTGTACCCCTGCACCAAATTTAAAAGGCTCCTCCACCTTCCTTGCATCGTGTAGAGAAAATGTGGAGAAAAATATCAACAAAAGAATTGAACTGATTACTAAGGCCTGGGAAACATCACAAAATATGGAATCCCTGGGAAGTAGGGCACATAACTTGCTCGAACTTTTGGAGACGGATTTAAAAAATGAAGAAACTTTCTATTTGCACATGATCATCCCTTTTTCCTTTCATGTCAACAACATGGTAGACACGACAAGAAGACAACATGACCTCCCGTCCAAAAAACGACACACTCAATTAGAAGCATGCTGGAAAGAGAAGGTGAAGAACTTGTATCTGATCATCCAATCATGTGAGCAAGCAATGTCAAAGAAAGATACATTATTCACAAAGATCACCAAAATATACTTAGCCGGAAGAACCAACGACTTCCAGGACCCCAGCTTAGTCGTCAACTCATTGGCATTAACCAAGCAAACTTTCGCTAACCAAGTTGATTATTTTAAGGCGTTGTCTTTAGAAAATTTTTATAGGATTCTTGAATATCATGAAGAACACGTGGACAACTGGATAGTATGATATTCGGTATAGAATGGAGACATTCATCAAGCTCTATGTAATATTTCTATTGATCTAAGTGAATTAGAAAATGAACTTTTCAGCATTAAATTATGGAATGACATCAACATCGCCCCCTTGAGAAGCTACATTGAAGAGAAATTGAAGTGGGTCGCTGACGAAATCCAATAGGAAAAGGCATCAGCAAGAAAATAACAAAAATACTTATATGGAACATCACTATAAATACTTTGTTTATCAATCCAGTTATTCAAGCGGATCCGAGATGAAAACCAACAGGAAAAGGCATCAACAAGAAAATACCAAAAATACTTATATGTACCATCATTGTAAGTCTATACTTATAGTCATTTCTTTTTCAATCCAGTTATTCCAACTTTTATAAATAGAAATCTATAGCCAAAGACTGATATCTTCCCATTTCTACTTTTCAAATATTACACTCTACCGTCTCCCACTTCTTCTTTCCATAGTCCTATTTCTTGTACATATTTCTCTTATGGTCCGTGGGAGCCCCAATCCTAGTCTATATGATAAACACATTTAAATTTCTAGGAATATGTAGCAAACTATTGTTTTTTCATATATTCCAAATAAAACTATTATTTTGTCTCCTTATATATTTATGTGCTCCTAGATTTTCATCTCCAGCTATGTTGAATGTCAAGACATTGTGTTTATTTTATTTCAATTCTCTTTTTTCTTATGCATATATTTTTCTGCTTCGTCATTTTCAAAATTAAATTTGAGATAATTCACTCATTCAAATTTGAGATATCGTAT
>JASDQU010172812.1:2485-13096 GCA_032191745.1 Picea mariana
TGTGTCCTCTGGTGATGGTTTCTTCTTTCTTCCCGGAGTACTCTATTCTCGTCAAGTTCACACGTGGAGGTAAATACCTCCCGCAGCTACCATAATATCAACAAAACCTGGGTCAGCCCATACGTCCAACATCTATTAGAACGGATCGATACGATGAACAAATGTCAAAGAAAAAAAAAATGTCTCCAAGATCCTGCATATAAGGCCAATAACACTCATCCAGAGGTTAATAAATACAATATAGATAGAAACTTCGAAAAATAAGAGGTGCTATCGAATACAAAACTTGAAAACAACAAACTTGGACTATACAATATGATACAAGGCATGACACAGCCTTACAACTCATGCATAGTACTGGTTCAAGTAGAGCCCACTGCTAGGCTCTGACCAAGAGTCTCTTCGGTAGTCAACCTGAAAAGTCTCCCAAAAGGGAAGAAAACACAAACCACAGTGTAAATCTTCCCATGGTATATAATCCGTAGTCATAGCTTCAAGGATAGCCTCCTCTGAAGGCAATTTAATATTCGAGAAATCATGCGAACGAGGAGGGTCAACAGTCTCGAAGGGAAAAGCAAATTGACCATATTCCATATAACAATGGAGGTTATGGCCAGGACTGACAAAGTCTATTAGCGAAGAATCACAAGCACAAGGGCTTGATGATCTACAAACAATGAGATTAGACTCGAAAGAAAACTCAAGATCACTCAAACCAAGAGGGGGAAGCAAGGGCTCCCATGTCCCCATTGGATAAACCAAAGGATCAATTGCTAAGAGCAAGTCTCGAGAAGGAAAACATGAGTGAACAAGTTCCTACTCAGGAGCAACTGAACATCGAGGATAAGACGCCACATAATTTACCTATGGCGGGGTAGAGTCTACACGAATACTAGGAACATATAAAGGGGCAGCCTGAACTAACGTCGAATTAGGATGGTGATTATCAGATGCCCATTGGTCGATAATGGCAATGCTTCCATTGTGAGGGAAATGCATCACCCCGAAGAGAGTAGACACCACAACGTTCATAGCATATACATAATCATGCCCAAGAAGCATATTGAAATCTAATGGGCCTTGCACCAATATAACATCGACAAGGACAGTCTTCCCACCTAACGAGATAAGCCACCGAGGAAGAATCCCCAAATACTCACTAAGACGTATGTCAAAAGCCAATAGCTCATGCAAAGCAGACACAAGCTCGGGAGAGCCCAAAGCTTCCCAAGTCGAGGAGGATAAAATACTTCTGGAGGTTCCTTCATCCACAATACATCGGTAAATGTTTTTTGAATTAACTTCAACCCTCATTTGAAAGGGTGCAGAAGAAGGAAAGTGAGGCTCAACAAGGTCATTCCAATCAAAGGAAACCATCCTAGGACTTGGAGGGGGTGTGCTCGAAGTGAGCGGAATGCCCCCTTGTTCTGAAAGTACTGACTAGAAATGCTAAAAACATAGTCAATAGACACATCACTCCCCATCAGAAGAGTGGGATCAGCCAAATATTGCATCGGCATGACCACTTTGGTAGACTCGACACTCTCCAAGAGAAGAGTGGGATCAACCAAAGATTACATCGGCACAACCACTTCCTCAACCACTGGCTGAATAGGTTGCGAAACAACATGGTTTGAAGGCGCATCACCCCCCAAAAGAGGAGTGGGATCAACCGAAGATTGCATCGACACGACCACTTCCTCAACCACTGGTTGAATAGGCTGCGAGGAAACCAAAGAAGAATCAGAATCATAAGAGCTTGCAGACATGGACCGCAATCTTCATGCCTCTGGAATGTCAGGACATAGATGAGTAAGGTGATCTCCCTTTTTATATGGAGAAAAGATAGTTAATTGGTTGTCAAAAGGGCTACAAGAGGTAAGATGGTTGTGCAACTTAACATAGCTCGTAAACTCCGCTTGAAAGCGAGGAACTTTTTAATTTTTACAACTTTTTAGAGTATACACGGGTTGTCAAGCATGCAGCTAGCATATGTACATGCGCTGCATATGTAACAGGGCGCTTACACCATGCAAAAAGATGTTTTTTTAAAGAGGAACCTCAACAAAAGTGGTTGGAAAAGGTGTAAATGAATAGGCCAATGTCAGAAATGCATAGTAGTGGCATTTTGAGCTATAACAAAGTGTGTGTTGAAAACTAGGGTTTCCAAAGATATGTCTTTCAAGCAAATCAAAGAGACTTTACAAAGACAAATTAATGGTGTAAATAGACAAAGGAACAACCTAAAGGCCTAGGTGAATGTTAGGCTAGTCGTTGGAGGGTCCAAGTCATACAAATTAGTCATACCACATAGTCTGACTCTGTATCATGGGTTCTGTAAGACTATACCACAAATTTTTAAGCCCAAAATGCCTCTCTCTTGCACGTGTTGTGTAACACATACGTGATACCCTTTTAGGAATCCACCATACACTCTCTGCCAAAAGATTGGGAAGGGTTAAGAAGGTTTGGCTCATTTTCATTGCATTAATAGCAACCCAAAGAGGATTTGAGTTGTCATGGACCTGGAAGGAAGTACCTTAAGTGATTATGGACCCAATCGGGGGTTTACACCTCCAATTGAATCCCTAAAGTTAGGAAATACCCCAAATGAGTTACTCAAGAGTCAAAGTGAACCAAATCAACGACTAAGGGGTCGAGACAAAATGGGAGAAGGTTGTCAAGGGTCATACCAAACCGAGCCTAGATATCCCTAAAAGGTCATGCATCTAGGCTAAGGTAGGGGGAACTCAAGGAATGTAGTCCATCACAAAAGAATAGTCTARATAAAYATTGTATCATCATCTGGTGGGTCGGGTATGAATATAGGAGTGGACCATAGATTGTACCTCTAGGTGGGTAGGCATATGTGAGTACTTAAATTCAAATCTTATATGCTACAATACTCCAGTGCATRACTCTAAATGATAGGCTACTTGTTTCCTCCCTTGCATAAGCACTGCTCCCATYGCATATMTCAATGCATCTATTTCAATCTCAAATAGCTTTTGTAGATTGAGTAGGGTTAGSACTGGTGCTTCATAAACCTTCCCCTTTAATTTGTGGAACACAAACTCTTTTTTCATACCACACAAATTTCTTGTTCTCTATTGTAAGGGCATGTAGAAGGGTTGCAACATATGAGAAATGGGCATTGTCAAATATTGTGTTGCTTCCATGAAGCTCTATGCTTCAATGACATTGCTTGGTCTTGGCAATTTCATGATAGCTTCAATCTTTTTTGGGTCAATTATCATTTCTTGTCCACCCAATAAAAATCCAATGTATATCAAGCACTGTTTTGCAAATTTGCATTTCTTGAAATATTGTAGTAGGTTATCTTCCAAAGGGTCTTTAGAACTTGTTGCAAATGTTGGAGATGCTCCTCCCATGTACTATTGGATATTAAGATATCATCCAAGTAAATAATAACAAAAGAGTCAATGGAAGGTCTAAGTACCTCATTCATTCTCATGAAAAAGGTTGGTGCACTACACACTCCGAAGTGTAGTACCAACCATACCTACAAGCCTTGCTTGGTCTTGAATGATATCTTTCATATGTATTCCTCCTTCATTCATACTGGGTGATAGCTGAATTTAGATCTAGCTATGTGAAGTATTTAGCTTGTTGCAATCAGTCTAGCATGTCATCAATTTAAAGTACTGGAAACTGTTCTTGATAGTGATCTTGTTTAATGCTCAATAATATACACATCCTCCAAGAACCATCCTTCTTTGGCACTAGGACAATGGGTGATCCATATGGAGATGAACTAGGTCTTATTACACGTTTGTACAACAATGCCTGAATCTGTTTCTTAATTTCTTCAAACTCCAACAATGAAGTCCTGTGCAACCCAAGTTAGGTGAATCAAGCAGCCGCTGAATTCCATGCTCCAGCTCTCTTTGGAAGTAAAACATTGGATTATTTGAAAATTTCTATGTACTGCATCAACAAATCACCAATTTCCTTCCTCTGTTTGACAGTAAAACTACTATTAGAAGACTTTGCTTCCAAATCTTGGTTATCAGTTTGCTTGATTAACTATCATTACAAATTTCTCACTGGCATTGATCAATCTCTTAGCTTGATTGACTAGAACAATAGAGATTGTCTGCTTACCTGTAGAAGCATTAATTAGGAATGGCTTTCCATATTTAGTCAACCTATACTTATGTAGTCTTTGGAGAAATATGGCATCTCGATCCAGCAAATAAAGGTTGCCGAAAACTACTTCACGAACATCTAATGGTACTAAATCACACTGAACTTTATCAATGAAATAAGTTGATATTTCAAATTTGAACTCACATTGTCTCATGGCATGCAGTTTGGTGTCTTTGTGGAGCCAATCCAATGGATATGGTTCTTGATGCTTGTCGATCTTTAACCCCAATTTCTTTACTAATGCCTTTGAATCAGATTGTCAAACAGTGCAGTGACCTTTGCCATCTTCATCCGGATCTTGACATAGAACCACTGTTCTTTCTTAAGATTGAGTTTCTTCGACTCATCCTAATTCATTGGTGGTTTCTGCATGCTCATACAAGCTATCCTCTAATCTGGATCGAAATTGCATTTCAACTCTTGTCCCTCAATATTGGTGAGAGCTGTCTTGGATGGTTTCTTCCGATATTTAGGATGTAGTTACAGGTGCAATTTTCAGCATTTTACTTGTGTATGTCCATCAATACCACAATGCTTGCAATGATTCTTGTTGCCGCCCTTGGACTGAGAAATGTTGGAAGCCTTTTTCCTATTCTTGTTGCCGCCCTTGGACTGAGAAATGTTGGAAGTCTTTTTCCTATTCTTCTCCTTAGGGGATTGCTGATGTTCTGTACCTTTCTTTGGCTTTACCATTCCCCCAGTGGATGTGGATTTTTGTTCTTGGCCTCAAGAAATAAGGCCTTCTTACATCCATCACCAAGGTTCTTCACCTCAAAGAGGGAAAACTCCTTTTTGATGTAGCCATGTAAGCCTCCTTAGCATTTCATCATGACCTTCTAATCCTCTAGCTTGAGGTTTAGCAAAATGGCTTGCTTCTTGAACTCAGTGGTGTAATCTTGAACACTCTGCCCTTTGCTTTGGTGGAATTATTGCTATTTAATTAATTATTCCTCTTGATATCAAACAGGATAGAACTGATTTTTCAACAACATTTTGAACTACTCCCAAGAAACTAATGAGGGTTTCTTTTATTGTGCCATGGCATACATATAGCTTTCCCACCATACTAATGCATGGCCAGTCATCTTCAATCTGACAAAATATATCTTTTTCTCACCTTTGCATCCTTGGATACCAAAGGATACCTCACTGACTGAACCAGTGATTGAGCTTTTCGACACCAACTTGTTCATCATAAGCCGGTATATCAATCTTTGCTTCGACTTCAAATGGGGCAATGAAAAATAACAAAGAAGATTTAGTAATTTACCCTCTGCAGAGGTTTCAGGCTGTTTACTTTGGAATCCCTTCGAGTCAGAAGTATTCTCCTTGCTCATGCTTTGCTGAGCATTCTTCCTTCTTGGCCACAACCTTTATTAGATGGGTTCTCATCTCTGTTAGCACAGTAGTGTTCTGCTCTAACCGAGCAAACCTGATTTCCAGTTCCTGTCTTTCTTCTTGGTGTTGCTCTTTGTGAGGATTCCTTAACATCTTTAGTTGTCTACTCCATTCGAACCCTGGCTGAAGTGGTTCTCCACCTTGTTCACATCCACTCTGGGTTTTTGCCATATGGTTCTCCCAATTAAGGATATCTGAACCAGGCTCTGATGCCAAATTATGATCCAGGAACTGGAGCGATTAACAACTCAGTTATCTAGCCTGAGGTTTATTAAATTCAGGGGAAAATTATTTTAATTGTCTCCCCTACTATGGATTTAATTCCCGAGTGCTTCTTGGCTTAACAAAATGCAACCACGTTATTAAAATAACCTGTGCTAGAGATCCTTAACACAGATAATGTAATAACAGAAGTAAAAAAATAGCATTCACACCATAGAATCACACATGCACACACACATTTTGAATTGGCGAAAACCCTTCTGGGGATAAAATCTCCAGGCTTTAGTTAAAAAATGTGATATTTACTTCAGTACAAAATGGCTGAGATACCAGCTTGCTACTTTGTCTTCGGTTCAGGTTTCTAAAGTATTTAATCTGTAAACCCTCAGCAATCTGCTGGAAGAATGGCATTGTTTCCCCTTCCCTTCCAGCACTTCTGCTCCAACTCTCCCATTCTGCCTTCCTAACCTGTTCTTTTCCAAGCCTTCCTTTTCCCTGGCCAGGAAAGCCATTGGATAACTGCATGTTTGTTGGGTAAGAAGTTATGCCAACATGGTGCTACCACTTAAGCTTCCGGCTTGTTTGGAAAAGGATGGGTTTGGAACCTCCAGGTGCCTTTTTTTCTTGTCTTCTACTCCTTTCTTTTGCTAAATCCTTTACAGATCAGCTTGCAAGGAGAAGAAATTCTATATAGAAGTTATAAGATTGAGAACAAGCAAATTTTCATGTTTTGGATAATTAGTTTCTATGCATCACCTGCAATCCTAAGCAGCAGGGACAATTCACAGCCCATCTAGGAGGCAATTCTCCTTTTCCCTCTGCAGGTAATAAAGCAACATCTGTGATTACTTACTGCATATTTGTAGAAACAGAGCCCCCTTTAAGCATCATGATGCAACCCAAGACTGGGGGCTCAAACACATTCCCAAGAAAGTTTTAGTGCCCATCTTTTAGTGTGGCTGGAGAGGTATGCAGTGTGCACCAACAAATAAGGCCCCACAAGTGAAACCTCGCTCACAGATGTAGGGTGCTTTGTGGATGCCCCTCTATAGCATCCTGCAAAAAATAATAGCCATTCCTTTAACTTATGACTTGTTTCATACTGTATCACCAATAATCTCCACATGAACATTGTCCATCCTTGAAATGATGGTAACGGTTGGCATCCCTAACAATAATTTTTCTTGTAACAATCTTGGAAATAATCTTGGTTGCAGAGTGGCAGTCACCACACACTCGAAGATTTTTGATAATTCGAATAGTTGCTCCAGGGGGGGTGTTTAATAACCCAAATGCAATTGCCAACCTCTCAGTATGGTGGGAAAGAATTTGCTCCTTTTCCTCCTCCTTCACATCATTCAGTACAAACGTTGTATCTGGAACATGCCCTGCCACCCTCATCTCACAAGACAATCTCTCCAACTTCTCATAGATTTTTTGTATTTGTGGGTGTGACCTATCTCCTACAAGGAAAGCATGCACCTCTTTATTAACTTCGATCCAAGAACATCCTGGTGACTTTCTTACCCCTCTGTCTTTCATCATTTCCCGTATTCTTTCAATGTCACTCCACTTGCCAGCTGCTGCATAAATGTTCGAGAGAAGCACATACGGTGTAGCATTTGTAGGGTCCAACTCAAAAATATGTTCTGCCACATATTGTCCTATTTCTATACTGTTATGTTTTCTACAGGCACCAAGTAAACAACTCCAAACAGCAGTATTAGGTTTCATTGGCATTTTTTGGACAAAGTCTTTTGCTTCTTCCAGGCGCCCTGCACGGCCAAGGAGGTCAACCATGCAGCTGTAGTGCTCCACTGCAGGGGTGATGTTGTAACATTCAATCATAGAATTGAAATGGTGATAGCCCTCATCCACTAGACCTGCATGGCTGCATGCAGACAAAACACAAACTAAGGTGACATGGTCAGGGCTGGTACCAGATTGTTTCATTTTTTCAAAGAGTTCAAGAGCCTCCTTGCCACAACCATGCATAGCATATCCTGCAATCATTTCTGTCCAGGAAACAATATCTTGCTGATGCATTTTATCAAATAAGTCATGTGCTCGCTGTAAGCTCCCACATTTTGCATACATGTCTATCAAGGCATTTACAACAATGGTATCAGAATGAAATCCACTTCTGATTATTTTTTCATGGATCTCAATACCCTGTTCCAGAACTGCCAGGTTTGCACATGCTGGGAGAATACTAGCAAATGTCTTCAAGTCTGGCCTCACTCCTGCTAATTGCATTTGTTGAAAAAGCTTTAGCGCCTCATCTGGCCACCCATTCTGCACATATGCTAAAATCATAGCTGTCCAGCAGACAACATCTCGTTGATCCATTCTGTCAAATAATTCACGTGCCTTCTGCATGCTCCCAAATTTTGCATATGCTGGGATAATATTCACAAAGGTTTTTGAGTCTGGCTTCACACCCATCATTTGCATTTCTTGAAAAAGTTTCAGGGCATCCTCGCTATGCCCATTTTGGGCAAATCCTGCAATCATAACATTCCATGAGGTCAGATTTCGCTGAGGCATTTGCTTGAAGAGTTTTAGAGCTTCATCAACAAGTTCATTCTGTGCAAATCCTGAAATCATTGCATTCCATGAGACCACATTTCGTTGAGGCATTTTCTCAAATAGTTCCAAGGACTTCTCAATAAGTTCACTCTGTGCATATGATATAATCATAGTCGTCCATGACACAACATCTTTTTTATGCATTTTGTCAAATAATTTGCGTGCCTTATGTACTCTACCACAACTTGCGTACATGTTTATCAAGGAGTTGACTGCCACAATATCAGTTTGAAATCCGCTTCTTATTATTTTTTCATGGATTTCCATGCCCTGTTTCAGAGCAGCTACTCTGGCACATGCTAGGAGAACACTGGCAAAGGTGTTCGAGTCCGGCTTTATGTCACCCAATAACATCTGACGGAAAAAATCCAGGGCTTCCTCACCAAACCCATTTTGGGCAAATCCCGTTATCATCGCATTCCATGAGACCACATCTTGCCGAGGAATTTCCTCAAAGAGTTTCAAAGCCTCATCAATAAGTCCATTATGTGCATACCCTGCAACCATTGCCGTCCAGGACACAACATCTCGTTCATGTATTTTGTCAAACAATCGACGCGCTTTCTGTACATCTCCACATTTTGCATACATGTCTATCACCGCATTCATCGCAACAGAATCAGCCTGATATCCATCTCGAATAATCTTCTCATGGATTTCCATACCATGTTCCACATTTGCAGAATTGGCACAGGCCGGGAGAATACTTGCAAATGTTTTTGAGTCCGGCCTCACACTCGCCAATTGCATTTGTCGAAAAAGCTTCAAAGCTTCCAGATAGTGCCCGTTTTGTGCTAATCCTGCAATTATTGCCGTCCAAGATACCACGTTTGGCTGGGGTATTTCCTCAAACAATTTCAATGCCTCCTCAACAAACCCACTCTGCGCATAGGCCGAAATCATAGTCGTCCACGAGAACACATCTCTTTGAGGCGTTTTCTGAAAAAGTCTCAAGGCCTCATCAAGATACCCAGACCGTGCATATCCCGCTATCATGGTTGTCCAGGACACAGTATCTGGTTTCGGCATTTTGTCGAACACCTCGCGTGCAGTCTCTATGCTTCCACATTTTGCGTACATATCCACAAGGGCATTTGCCACAACTCCGTCATACTCAAGCCGGCTTCTTAAAATCTGTTGATGGATCTCAACGCCCTGTTGCAGCGATCCCAAGTTGGTGCACGCTGGAAGAACGCTAGCAAAGGTGAACTGATTGGGCTGGATGCCTGTTTTTTCCATTTGGTAAAAGAGTGCCAACGCCTCCTCAGGATGAACTCCATGCTTTGCATATCCTGCAATCATGACAGTCCAAGAGCACACATCTCGGTCAGGCATTTGGTCGAACAGTTTGCGGGCATCCTCCACACTCCCGCATTTGACATACATGTTGAGAAGCGTGTTGTTTAAGAATCTGTCTGCTATGACTGCGTTCTCGTTCATGTGAAGGTGGATTCGCTTTCCCTCTGATAAGGCTTTCTTTCTCATGCAGAGCTGCAAGAGGGAAACATATGTACAGGAGTCTGCGCGCCTGCCTGTCTGACATAAAATGCCTAGCGCCTCTTTCAAACGACCTTCTTTGCTCAATACTCTGACGGGATCAAGGGGTTTAACGACGACACTGGCTTGGATTTTAGCAGATGCTGTAGCCACTCTCTTACAATGCTGAAGGTGGACAAGCATGGGCTCTGCCATTGCCATTCTCGTTTTCAAAATTACTCTATACCATTTCGAACAACGCCAAACCCGATATTATTTGCATGAGCATCTTTTCTTCACAATTGTTTGAAGGTTTGCGCTACATTCATTCGCCATTGGCGTTTTGTGTTCATGGTCTCTGAAACTATTGAATTGTGTGTTCCAATGAATGTTGGCAACTTTCATCTACTGTGTGTGTGGGGAGCACTATTGTGTATAGAGCACTATCTTCAGAGTTTTACACTCAACTCACTTGAGCGAGTATTACTTGGCAGCTTGCTCAAGTAACATGGAGTATATAACCAGAAGTGCCATGACATGAACGACTTTGGCAATCCGGGTTTAAAGATTTGTCCCAATGGATATGGAAATCTATATGTGATAGGACTTGCAAAACATTTAATTGCTTGTAAATAAAGAAATTATATGGTCTAGTGGTTAATCTATGGGGACTTTCTATCATGTGAGATAAATTTCATGTTGTAAAATGTAAATTGTATATGAGTTTATGAAATGCTACTTTTAGAGTGGAGAGTA
>JASDQU010172813.1:0-20789 GCA_032191745.1 Picea mariana
GAAATGTGTATTTACTTGGCAACCCGAACATAGATGCGCGGCAATAGATCTCATCGGTTTAATTTGTTTATGTTTATGTTTATGTTCCCCAAGGGTTAGGTATTCAAGGGTTCTACAGAAAAGGGTTTTCCCTGTGCTATATCTCTCTGATATACGTGCGGGGTCCAACAGTAGTACTCAGCCCAATATCTCAGGGCACTAACTAAGGAGGATAGACTGTACCCTTAGCCGTACTACCCGACTATCCAGGTACTAGAGAGTATCTTCCTGAGTGTTATTCTCGGTGACACTATAGCAGTCCAATGACCAATAGGTTTATCTAAAGAGGGCTTCAAGAAATCTAGTTCGATCCGTACATAAGTGTTGTCTGATGCGCTACCACTCGAAGGGGTACCAACAGGGGTTACAAGGATGGCCAACAGATGTGCGCTTAAGAACCACTTGAATTTCCTACATGTATGAATCCCTCAACTGCGGGTTTATGCGTGTAATGACAGATCTCTATGGCTTAAAGACATCAGAATACGTCTCTACCCTGAAAAAAAAAATACCCACAATTTCTGCCAAGGAAAGTGCTCTGATACCACTTGCAAGATACCAGATATATAAAATATGTAGAACACAAATAAAATGCTAGAAATGGCAGAATAACAGTAAAATATCCAGCATAATCTCCACAATAACACAGAAATGATATAAGAACAACAATAGAAATAGCACTTTGATTCAGAAATCAATGTTCACAAGCCTCTTCGAGGGGGCAACCTCCAATCGAGCAGCACTCTATTACAATAATCTCCAAGCTAGGGTTTTCATACCCTCAACCCTTATTTATACTAAATATGTCTATTAAGAGAAGCATCTAGAGGAATATCCTTCTAGAAGTGGAAGCTTCTATTAGGTCTTCTTACATCCACCTTATTCTATTTTATTGAAAGGCCTTCTTAATATTGACCTTTATTACATCTGAATACATTGATCTATCTATGTGCGGGTTAGGACCTTAACATGGTGGATGGGAGGCCCAACATGTAGTCCATTGAAATGGATTCCCATGGCCTATCAGGAGTAGGAAGAGGGGTGTACAGGCCCTATTTCTTAGTGGTCGGTTTGGTAATAGCGTAGGCAGTGCAAGACCTGATATACTTGTTGACCTCTTGTCGAAGTTTCAGGTAGTAGAAATGTTTTTGTAGCATTGCCACTATCTTTTCAATGCTGAAGTGTCCTACCACCCGACTATAGTGGGATTCCTAGATCAAATTCGCTTTCTCACTTGATGGAACATAGATATGGCCTAGACGACACAACAACCCATCTTGAAGATGGAAATTATTGACAACTGTGTTTCCACCCAACATTTGGTAGGTGGTGGCGAAGTCAGGGTCTGTCTCATAGAGTTGGGGCCATCCAGATATCTCATGGTCATAAGAGTCTAGCACTGTGGTGAGTGTCATGACTGGCGGTCTGTTGAGGCAATCAGTGACATGATTGGTGCTTCCTGTTTTATACTTGAAGTTGAGGTGGAATTGCTGCAAGGATGGGAGTCATTCTGCAATTTTCCCTACGTATGCATGAACTGCAGTGGCTTATGATCAGTGTGGATGACAGTCTCCTTCCCAAGAATATAATGTCTCCACTGGTGGCATGCTTGCACAATGGAGTACATTTCTTTGTCGTAAGTAGGGTACTTACGGATAGTATATAACAATGTCTCACTATGATAGGCCACGGGGTGGTCGTGCTGAGTGAGAACTACGTCCACAGCATAGTCTGAAGCATCTTTCTCGATCTCAAAAGGATGCTACAGGTCTGGTAGTGAAAGTATTGAGGCTGAGCACAAGCAATGCTTCAAATCATCGAATGCTTGTTGCTGGGACCGGCCCCACACAAATTTTGCCTTACCACCACCTATGTTTATTTGGCTGAGGGCCCATGCAATATGGGAGAAACCCAACACAAACCTATGGTAGAAATTGGCAAGGCCCAAGAAGCTTTGAAGCTCAATGAGTGTTGTTGGGGATGGTCAGTCATGGATGATTTGGATCTTGGCTGGATGCACATGTACGCCATGCTGATCAATGATGTAGCATGGGTAATGGACCCTATCCATGCCGAAGGAGCATTTTTCCAAGTTAGCATACAGCTTGTGCTGCTGCAAGGTGTGCAGAACCTATTGAATATGCTGCAAGTGTTTGGCCCAAGACTTGCTATAAATTAGAATGTCATCCAGATAAAACACTACAAAAGTATTGGTGAATGGTCGCAGGATATCGTCCATCATCCTCATGAAAGTAACTGGAGAATTTGTCAAACCAAAGGGCATGACCAACCATTCAAAAAGGCCTTCCTTTGACTTGAAGGTGGTATTCCATACATCTGTCTGTTCTATCGGGACCTGGTGGTAGCTAGACTTCAGATCAATCTTACTGAACTATTTGGCCCCCATGAGTTGATCAAGGAGGTCATCGATTCGGGGAATCGGGTATCGGTTTTTTACTGTGATTTTATTCAGAGCTCGGTAATCAATACAGAGTCGCCAGGTTCCATCTTTCTTCTGTACCAGCATGATTGGGCTCCCGCAATGTGATGAGCTGGGGCAGATGTGCCCCTTGTGGAGAAGTTCTTGGATCTATCCCTTGATCTCCTCATTCTCTAAAAAAGAGCGACGATAGACTAGCCCATTGGGTAGTGGTGCGTCGATGGTCAGATCGATGGGGTTCTTGACCTGGCAGTGCAGAGGTACCCCTGTAGGTGAGGAGAAGATATCTGAGTATTCTTCCACGACCTTATCTACTTGCTTCTACTGTGTGGATAGATCGGTCGCAGAGACCTTAGATGTGGCTGTGATCTTTCGCTTATTTAGAGAATGAATTACGAAGAAAACAAACTTTCCCATCTGAGAGATGACCTTCTTACATTGCTTAGCAGAGATAAAGGAAATAGCACTAGGTGGGACTACCTCGGGTATCCTATACAATTTCCTGTTCAAAGTAATAATAACACTACAAGGCCTAGACTCATATACAACATGATGTTTCTATAAATAAGGTTGGCCCAAAAGAACATCACAAACTTCAAGAGGAGAAACATCACACAATACCTCTTCTTTGAAGGGCTTGATGTCGTAGGACAATCGGCACTGTTGGCTGACGTGGAGATCGCTTCCTTGGCGGAGCCATCCAATGGTGTACGGTTGTGGGTGCGACGTTGTTGGTAGGGCCAGCCGCTTGATGACCTCCATTGAGATGAGGTTCTTCTGGCTAGCTCTATCAATGATGAAGTGTAGCGGGGTGCCTTTTACCCACATATGTGAATGGAAGAGGCACTCTCCTTCTTCTGGCTCTTCTGGTTCACCAGGCTGGAGATTGGTGGTAGCAACGGTGGCACTGGGTTCCACATCAATGATCCTTCTTCCCCTTTCTAGTTCTGGCTCAAATTCATAATCTACATCTGATTCAGAGGCTTTCACTTCGACCTCCAGTGACTGCTTTGAGTGGCATTCAACATTATTATGCCAAGGGCTCTTATGGAAGTCGCACCACTTCCTGGTATCTTTATTTTTATTTCCGGTGTCCTTCTTTGCTTGTGGCTTGGACTGGTTGTCCTGATACTGTCCATATTTTCTTTTTCCTTTGTTCAGAGGGTTGGAGCCACCCTTTCCTGGCTTTTGTTGTGAGGGGTTCCTAGGCACAAAATGCCACTTCTTTTGTTTGAGCTTCTGCTCAATTTTGACAGCATATCGGTAGGTCGCACCCAAGGATCAGATGTCTAGAAATTCCATTTTAGTATGGATGTATATATACAGAGAACCACAATTCTTGAGCACCAAATGTCTCTCTAAATCTTTGATACCAAACTTGGTGCACAAGGTATGGAAGATATTTTTGAAATATGGCACTGCTTGGTCTCTTTTTTGCCGCAGTGTGGTCCATTTCGTATACAGGACGTCATAACTTCTGATAGGGTAGTATTTTTCCTTAATAGCATCCCTGAAGGATTCTAATATGGCCATGACTTAAAATAATGAGGTTACCTCCATTTCCTTTTACTCACAGAAAGTTTCCCACCAATCTTTGACATGGGGAACAACTTTGAGGAGTGCAAAAGTAATCTTTCCTTTATTCGAAAAGTTACGGATAGAAAAATACCCTTATAGTATATTCAACCACTTGTCTATGGAATTGGCGTCTATATGACCTTCAAATATAGGAATCTCAAAGTTTATTTGTACCTTGAAGGGGGTGGCACCTCCGTTCAAAGAAGATGCATCCCCTGTTCGTAGCCGCCAAAGGATTTGGGCGAAACTATAAATCATATCGTTCTTCTGTTGCATGAGGGCTTCCTCAATCAACAGTTTGAAAGGATCTCCTGTCCTATCATATTTATTTTCTCCTACCATGGGAGGTCACTTGGGTGTGTGAGAGCTTCTTTCTTCAAGAGAAACAAGCTCGAGACCCAACTCTTTATACTCCGACCTCGTTGGTGACATGCATTAAGACGACAAGGAGCAGACCGCTCTGATACCATTGATACATATTTTATGAGAAGAATGAAATGAATATAGATTATTAATAGGTGCTTAACACAAAATAATAGAGATACAGTAAAACTGGTTTTTTATTCAATAATGAAATAAGCTGAAACTGTAAAATGCAGCGGAAACAAGCTTGCTTGAATGGTGGTGTCTTATCTCTGCGGAGAGATGTGACAGTAGCACACATTCACAAGAAGGAAGCTACCATGAGGCTCTGAAGGCATTTTTACAATAATAAAGAATGGAAAAAACCCTAGACATCCAAAAACCTAACCCTGGGAGATGAAGCGCCAAAAGTCATGTGGGCCCCGTTTGGGTAAGTTAGTACATCAACTTCCCAGGGTCGTAACTTTTGCATACGATATATGTTTTAGGTGTGTGATAGCCCGTTGGAAAGGTATCATCGAGGAGATTCATTTTGGGGGCTCAATGATGCATTTGGTTATCATTGATGAGCTCGATTCCTAAAAAAATTCATTTAGGCACTCAAAATGGTCCCAGAATTTGAAACTGCTAAAAATAGTAAATTGCCAAAATTGTCATAAACTATTTTGAGCTGGTTGGAAAAGGAGGGTGGCCACTGATATCCATCTGAATCAATCCTCCATCCTCAAGAAGAAATGGTCTCCATTTCATTGAGGTCCCCCATCAGATGAGGAAATTTCTGCTGAATTTGGCCCCGAGTGAGCCACTTGCCTTGGTGCAGGAGCTGCCTTGCTTTGACAACTTGATAAAGTTGTATCCTTTGTTGTTGAGAGCCCTTCATCTGTATATCCACAATATGATGATTGGATGCCTATTGTAGGCATTCAATGTTGAGCGCTGTTGGTTTCAGTTGTTCTGCTACTTCTGCGGTGTCCCATAATGGTGGGAAATAAGGGCGAAGGAGATCCACGTTGAACACTAGGTGCAGACCAAGGAAAGGAGGAATGTTGAGTTCAAAAAAATTATCCCCCATTGCCTTGGTGATAGTGTACGACCCATAATGGAGTGGGCGAAGCTTCTGATGGGGTCCTGTAAGGCGTTCTTTCTGACACAACAACCCATCCTGAAGATGGAAATTATCAAAAACTGCTTTTTCACCCAACATTTGGTAGGTGGTGGCGAAGTCAGGGTCTGTCTCATAGAGTTGGGGCCATCCATATGTCTCATGGCCACAAGAGTCTAGCACCGTGGTAAGTTCCGCAACTGGTGGTCTGCTGAGGAAATCAACGACGCGATTGGTGCTTCCTGTTTTATACTTGATGTTGAGGTGGAATTTCTGCAAGTATGTGGACCACTTTTGATGGTGGTCATTCTAGAATTTTTCCTGCGTCTGCATGAACTACAGTGGCTTATGATCAGTGTGGATGATTGTCTCCTTCCCAAGAATGTAATGTCTCCACTGGTGGCATGCTTGCACAATGGAGTACATTTCTTTGAAGTAATTAGGGTACTTATGGACAGTATCTGGCAATGTCTCACTATGATAGGCCACGGGGTGGCCGTGCTGAGTGAGAACGGTGCCCACAGCATAGTCTGAAGCATCTATCTCAATCTCAAAAGGATGTTGCAGGTCTAGTAGTGAAAGTATTGGGGCTGAGCACAAGTGTTTCTTCAAATCATCAAACGCTTCTGGTTGGGACCGGCCCCACGCACATTTTGACTTACCACCACCTCTGTTTATTTAGCTAAGGGCCCATGCAATATGGGAGAAACCCAACACGAACCTGCGACAGAAATTGGCAAGGCCCAAGAAGCTCTGAATCTTAGTGAGTGTTGTTGGGGCTGGCCAGTTACAGATGTATTGGATCTTGGCTAGATCCACATGTACGCCATGCTGATCAATGGTGTAGCCCGAGTAATGGACCCTTACCATGCCGAAGGAGAATTTTTCCAAGTTGGTGTATAGCTTGTGCTGTCGCAGGGTGTGCAGAACCTGCTAAATATGCTGCAAGTGTTCGGCCCAAGTCTTCTTGTAAATTAGAATGTCATCCAGATACACCACTACAGAAGTATTGGTGAATGGTCGTTGGATATCGTCCATCATCTTCATGAAAGTGGTTGGAGCATTTTTCAAACCAAAGGGCATGAACAACAATTCAAAAAGGCCTTCCTTTGACTTGAAGGCGGTCTTCCATACATCTGTCTGTTTTATCGGAACCTGGTGGTAGCCAGACTTTAGATTCAATCTTGATGAAATATTTGGCCCGCGTGAGTTGATCAAGGAGGTCATCGATTCGGGGAATCAGGAACCAGTTTCTGACTGTGATTTTATTCAAAGCCCAATAATCAATATAGAGTCGCCAGGTTCCATCTTTCTTCTCTACCAGCATGATTGGGCTCCTGCAAGGTGATGATCTGGGGTGGATGTGTCCCTTGTGCAGCATTTCTTGGATTTGTCACTTGATCTCCTCATTCTCTAACAAAGAGCGAGGATAGACTATCCCATTGGGTAGCGGTGTGTCGAGGGTCAGATCGATGGGGTGCTTGACCTGGCAGTGCAGAGCTACCCCTGTAGGTGAGGAGAAGATATCCGAGTAATCTTCCACGACCTTATCTACTTGCTTCTACTATGTGGATAGGTCGGCCGCAGAGACCCTGGATGTAGCTGTGATCTTTCACTTATTCTGAGAGAGAATTATGAAGAAGACAAACTTCCCTGTCTGAGAGATGAACTTCTTGCATTGCTTAGCAGAGATGAAGGAAATAGCACTAGGTGTGACTTCCTCGAGTATCCTATACAATTTTCTGTTCAAAGTAATAATAACACTATGAGGCCTAGACTCAGATACAGTATGACGTTTCCATAAATAAGGTTGGCCCAAAAGAACATCACAAACTTCAAGAGGAGAAACATACACAATACCTCTTCTTTGAAGGGCTTGATGTCGTAGGACAGTCGGCACTGTTGACTAATGCGGAGATCGCTTCCTTAGCGGAGCCATCCAATGGTGTATGGTTGTGGGTGCGGCGTTGTTGGTAGGGCCAGCCGCTTGAAAACCTCTGCTGAGATGAGGTTCTTCTAGCTACCTCTATCAATGATGAAGTGTAGCGGGGTGCCTTTTACCCACATCTGTGAATGGAAGAGGTGCTCTCATTCTTCTGGCTCATCTAGTTCACCAAGCTAGAGCTTGGTGGTAGAAACAGTGGCACTGGGTTCCGCGTCATTGATCCATTTTCCCCTTTTTGGTTCTGGCTCAGAGTCATAATCTGCATCTGATTCAGAGGCTTTCACTTTGGCCACCAGTGACTGCTTTGAGCAGAAGTCAGCAGTGTTATGCCAAGGGCTCTTATGGAAGTCACACCACTTCCCGATATCTTTCTTTGTCTTTCTGGTGTCCTTCTTTGCTTGCGGCTTGGACTAGTTTTCCTGATACTATCCATATTTTCTGTGTCCTTTGTTCAGTGGGTTGGGGCCACCCTTTCCTGGCTTTTGTTGTGAGGGGTTCCCAGGCCCAAAATGCCATGTCTTTTGTTTGAGCTTCTGCTCGATTTTGACGACATATCTGTAGGCCGCACCAAAGGATGAGATGTCCAGAAATTCCATTTTAGTGTGGATGTATCTATACAGAGCACCATGATACCTGAGCACCAAATTTCTCTCTAAATATTTGATACCCAACTTGGTGCACAAGTTATGGAAGATATTTGTGAAATCTAGCATTGTTTGGTCTCTTTCTTTCCGTAGTGTGGTCCATTTGGTATACAGGTCGTCATAACTTCCGACAGGGTAGTATTTTTCCTTCATAACATCCCTAAAGGATTCCCAGGTGGTCGTGACTGAAAATAATGAGGATTCCTCTATTTCCTTTTGCTCACAGAAAGTTTTCCACCAATCTTTGACATGGGGAATGGCTTTGAGGAGAGCAAAAGTAATATTTTCTTTATTTGAAAAGTTATGGAAAGAAAAATACCCTTCTAGTAGATTCAACCACTTGTCTATGGAATCTGCGTCTATCTGACCTTCAAATATAGGAATATCGAAGTTTATTTGTACCTTAAGGGGGTGGTGCCTACGTTCGAAGAAGATGCGTCCCCTGTTGGTAGTCGCCGAAGGATTTGCGTGAAACTATCCATCATCTCGTTCCTCTGTTTCGTGAGGGATTCCTCAATCAACAGTCTTAAAGGATCTCCTATCCTGTCATCTTTCTTTTCTCCTACCATGGGAGGTCGCTTGGGCATGCGAGAGCTTCTTTCTTCAAGAGAAACAAGCTCGAGACCCAACTCTTTATACTCTGACCTCGTTGGAGACATGCATTAAGAAGACAAGGAGCAGACTGCTCTGATACCATTGATCTAGATTTTATGAGCATAATGAAATGAATACAGATTATTAATAGGTGCTTAAAACAAAATAACAGAGATACAGTAAAACTGGTATTCTATTCAATAACGAAATAAGTTGAAACTGTAAAATGCAGTGCAAAGAAGCTTGCTGGATTGGTGGCGGCTTATCTCTGAGGAGAGATGTGACAGCAACACGCATTCACAAGAAGGAAGTTACCATGAGGATATAAAGGCATTTTTACAATAAGAAATAATGGAGAAAACCCTATACATCCAAAAACCTAACCATGGAAGATGAAGCGCCAAAAGCCATGTGGGCCCCGTTTGGGTAAGTTAGTACATCAACTTCCCGGGGTCGTAACTTTTTCATAAGATCTCCATTTTAGGCGTGTGATAGCCCGTTGGAAAGGTATCATCGAGGAGATTCATTTTTAGGGCTCGATGATGCCTCCATTTATATTTGAGGAGCTTTATTCTTAAAAACCTTCAATTAGACCCTCAAAATGGCCTCAGAAGTTAAAACTGCTAAAAATAGTAAATTGCCAAAATTGTCAGAAAATCATTTTGAGCCAGCTGGAAAACGTGGCTAGCTATCGATATCCATTAGGATCAATATTCCCTCCTTATGAAGCAATGGCCTCCATTTCATTGAGTTCCCCCATCAAATGAGTAAATTTCTGCTAAATTTGGCCTCGGGTGAGCCACTTGCCTTGGTGCACGAGCTGCCCTGCTTTGAGGACTTGATAAATATGGATACTTTTTTTTCGAGTGCCCTTGATTTGTCTGTCCACAATATGATCATTGGATTCCTATTGTAGGTAGTCGGGGTTGATCTCTGTTGGTGTCAGTTGTTGTGCTACTTCTGAGGTGTCCCATAATTGTGGGAAATAAGGGCGAAGGAGATCCATGTTGAACACTAGGTGCAGACCAAGGAAAGGAGAAATGGTTAGCTCAAAAGCATTGTCCCCCGTGGCCTTGGTGATAGTGTACGGCCCATAAAAAAGTGGGTGAAGCTTCCGATGGGGTCCTGTAAGGCACTCTTTATGCAAGTGCAACCAAACTTTGTCGCCCACCTGAAACTTATGCGGCACCCAATGTTGATCATGGCGTTGTTTGTGCTTGTCATTGGAGTTTTGTAGGATATCCTGAACCTGTTGGCAGATGTGTTGGATCCGCTCAATGAACCGGGTGGCTTTGTTAGCTTCATTTGGAGAAGGAGATGATTCGGTCGAGGTGATCGCAAGGGGAAGTCCAACATCTATGGGTCCCAATGGTTGGAATCCCAACCCCACTTGAAAGGGGCTGTGGCCGATTGAGCTATGTAGGGATCGGTTGTAGCTATGCTGGAAATAGGGAAGGCTCACATCCCATGTGCGAGGGCTCTTTGAATTATACATGTGAAGGATATGCACAATCATTCGATTTACAACCTCGGTTTGGCCATCTGTTTGGGGGTGGAAGGCCATGGATTTGGTGAGCTTGGTGTCCAGCAGTGACCTGAGGCTCGACCAGAATGTGTTGAGAAATCGACTATCCTGATCTGAGACAATGGTTTGTGGTATTCCAAAATGTAACCAGACTCATTCAAAGAAGAGCTTGGCAATGGCCTCTGTTGTGATTCTCTTCTTGCAGGTAACCATAATCACCATCTTAGAAAAGCGATCAACAACCACAAAAACACAGTCATTTCCTCACTTGGTGGACGAGAGGCCCGACATGTATTCCATTGAGATGGATTCCCATGGCCTGTCAGTATTAGGAAGAGGGGTGTACAATCCCTAATTCTTAGTGGTCGATTTGGAAATAGCTTAGGCAGTGCAATACCTGATATACTTGTTGACCTCCTATCGAATTTTTGGCCAGTAGAAATGTTTCTGTACCATCGCCATTGTATTTTCAACGCCAAAGTGTCCTACCACCCGATTGTAGTGGGCTTCCCAGATCAGCTTCTCTTGCTCACTTGATGGAACAAAGATATGGCCTAGATGACACAACAACCCATCCTGATGATGGAAATTATCGACAACTGCTTTTGCACCCAACATTTGGTAGGTGGTGGCACCTCCGTTCAAAGAAGATGCGTCCCCTGTTGGTAGCCGCCGAAGGATTTTGGCGAAACTATAAATCATCTCGTTCCTCTGTTGCGTGAGGGATTACTCAATAAAAAGTTTGAAAGGATCGCATGTCCTATCATATTTATTTTCTCCTGCCATGGTAGGTCACTTGGGTGTGCGAGAGCTTCTTTCTTCAAGAGAAACAAGCTCGAGACCCAACTCTTCATACTCCGACCTTGTTGGCGACATGCATTAAGATGACAAGGAGCAGACCGCTCTTATACCATTGATCCATATTTTATGACTAGAATGAAATGAATATAGATTATTAATAGGTGCTTAACATAAAATAACAAAGATACAGTAAAACTGGTTTTTTATTCAATAACGAAATAAGCTGAAACTGTAAAATGCAGCGGAAACAAGCTTGCTGGAATGGTGGTGTCTTATCTCTACGGAGAGATGTGACAGCAGCACACATTCACAAGAAGGAAGTTACCATGAGGATTTGAAGGCATTTTTACAATAAGCAAGAATGGAAAAAACCTAGACATCCAAAAACGTAGCCCTGGGAGATGAAGCGCCAAAACTCATGTGGGCCCTGTTTGGGTAAGTTACTACATCAACTTCCCGGGGTCGTAACTTTTGCATACGATATATGTTTTAGGTGTGTGATAGCCCGTTGGAAAGGTATCATAGAGGAGATTCATTTTGGGGGCTCAATGATGCATTTGGGTATCATTAATGAGATCGATTCCTAAAAAAATTCATTTAGGCACTCAAAATGGCTCCGGAAGTTGAAACTGCTAAAAATAGTAAATTGCCAAAATTGTCATAAACTGTTTTGAGCCAGTTGGAAAAGGTGGGTGGCCATCGATATCCATATGGATCAATCCTCCCTCTTCAGGAATAAATGGTCTCCATTTCATTGACGTCCCCCATTAGATGAGGAAATTTCTGCTGAATTTGGCCCCGAGTGAGCCACTTGTCTTGGTGCAGGAGTTGCCTTGCTTTGACAACTCGATAAAGTTGGATCCTTTGTTGTTGATTTCCCTTCATCTTTCTGTCCACAATATGATCATTGGATTCCTATTGTAGGCATTCAGTGTTGAGCTCTATTGGTGTCAATTGTTCTGCTACTTCTGAGGTGTCCCATAATGGTGGGAAATAAGGGCGAAGGAGATCCACATTGAACACTGGGTGCAGACCAAGGAAAGGAGGAATGTTGAGCTCAAAAGAATTATCCCCCATGGCCTTGGTGATAGTGTATGGCCCATAAAGGAGTGGGAGAAGCTTCCGATGGGATCCTATAAGGTGTTCTTTCTGCAAGTGCAACCAAACTTTGTTGCCCACATGAAACTTATGTGGCACCCGATGTTGATCATGGCGTTGTTTGTACTTGTCATTGGACTTCTGTAGGATATCCTGAACTTGTTGGCGGATATGTTGGATCCACTTAATGAATTAGGTGGATTTGTCAGCTTCAGTTGGAGCAGGAGATGATTCGGTCGAGGTGAACGAAAGGGAAAGTGCAACATCTATGGGTCCCAATGGTTGGAATCCCAACCCCACTTGAAAGGGGTATGGCCGATTGAGCTATGTAGGGCTCGGTTGTAGCTATCCTAGACATAGGGAAGTCTCTCATCCCATGTATTAGGATTCTTTGAATTATACATGAGAAAGATATGCACAATCATTCGATTTACAACCTCGGTTTGGCCATCTGTCTAGGGGTGGAAGGTCGTGGATTTGGTGAGCTTGGTGTCCAGCAATGACCAGAGGTTGAACCAGAATGTGCTGAGAAATTGACTATCTCGATCTGAGACAATGGTTTGTGGGATTCAAAAATGTACCCATACTCATTCAAAGAAGAGCTTGGTAGTGGCCTCTGTTGTGATGCTCTTCTTTCAAGCAACCAGAATCGCCATCTTAGAAAAGCAATCAACAACCACAAAAACATAGTCATTTCCTCACTTGGTGGATGGGAGGCCCAACATGTAGTTCATTGAGATGGATTCCCATGGCCTCTTAGGAGTAGGAAGAGGGGTGTACAGGCCCTGTTTCTTAGTGGTCAGTTTGGCAATAGTGCAGGCAGTGCAAGACCTGCGCTCACTTGATGGAACACAGATATGGCCCAGACGACACAACAACCCATCCTGAAGATGGAAATTATCAAAAACTGCATTTTCACCCAACATTTGGTACATGGTGGTGAAGTCAGGGTCTCTCTCATAGAGTTGGGGCCATCCAGATGTCTCATGGCCGCAAGAGTATAGCACTGTGGTGAGTGTCGCAACTGGCGGTCTTCTGAGGCAATCAATGACGCGATTGTTGCTTCCTGTTTTATACTTGATGTTGAGGTGGAATTTCTGCAAGTATGTGGACACTTTTGATGGTGGTCATTCTAGAATTTTCCCTATGTCTTCATGAACTACATTGGCTTATGATCAATGTGGATGACTGTCTCCTTCCCAAGAATTTAATGTCTCCACTGGCGGCATGCTTGCACAATGGAGTACATTTCTTTGATGTAAGTAGGGTACTTACGGACAGTATCTAATAATGTCTCACTATGATAGGCCATGGGGTGGCCGTGCTGAGTGAGAACGGTGCCCACAGCATAGTCTGAAGCATCTGTCTTGATCTCAAAAGGATGTTGCAGGTCTGGTAGTGAAAGTATTGGGGCTGAGCACAAGCGTTTCTTCAAATCATCGAATGCTTCTTGTTGGGACCGGCACCACGCAAATTTTGACTTACCACCACCTCTGTTTATTTAGCTAAGGACCCATGCAATATGGGAGAAACCTAACATGAACCTACGGTAACAATTGGCAAGGCCCAAGAAGCTTCGAAGCTCAGTGAGTGTTGTTGGGGATGGCCAGTCACAGATGTATTGGATCTTGGCTGGATCCACATGTACGCCATGTTGATCAATGGTGTAGCCTGGGTAATGGACCCTTACCATGCCGAAGGAGAATTTTTCCAAGTTGGTGTATAGCTTGTGCTACCGCAGGGTGTGCAGAACCTGCTTAATATGATGTAATTGTTCGGCCCAAGTCTTGTTGTAAATTAGAATGCCATCTAGATACACCACTACAAAAGTATTCGTGAATGGTCATTGGATATCATCCATCATCTTCATGAAACTGGCTGGAGCATTTATCAAACCAAAGGGCATGAACAACAATTCAAAAAGGCCTTCCTTTGACTTGAAGGTGGTCTTCCATAAGTCTATCTATTCTATCGGGACCTGGTGGTAGCCAAACTTTAGATCAATCTTGCTGAAGTATTTGGCCCCTGTGAGTTGATCAAGGAGGTCATCGATTCAGGGAATCAGGTACTAGTTTCTGACTGGGATTTTATTCAGAGCCTAGTAATCAATATAGAGTCACCAGGTTCCATATTTCTTCTCTACCAGCACGATTGGGCTCTTGCAAGGTGACGAGCAGGGGAGGATGTGTCCCTTGTGGAGCATTTCTTGGATTTTTCGCTTGATCTCCTCATTCTCTAACAAAGAGTGATGATAGACTATCCCATTGGGTAGCGGTGTGTCAGGGGTCAAATCGATGGGGTGCTTGACCTGGCAGTGCAGAGCTACCCCTGTAGGTGAGGAGAAGATATCCGAGTAATCTTCCACAACCTTATCTACTTGCTTATACTGTGTGTATAGGTCGGCCGCAGAGACCCTGGATGTAATTGTGATCTTTCACTTATTTTGAGAGAGAATTATGAAGAAGACAAACTTCCCCGTCTGAGAGATGACCTTCCTACATTGCTTAGTAGAGATCAAGGAAATAGCACTAGGTGTGACTTCCTCGAGTATCCTATAAAATTTCCTGTTCAAAGTAATAATAACACTATGAGGCCTAGACTTAGATACAACATGACGTTTCCATAAATAAGGTTGGCCAAAAAGAACATCACAAACTTTGAGAGGAGAAACATACACAATACCTCTTCTTTGAAGGGCTTGATGTCGTAGGACAGTCGGCATTGTTGACTAATGCAGAGATCGCTTCCTTAGCGGAGCCATCCAATGGTGTACGATTGTGGGTGCGGCGTTGTTGGCAGGGCCAGCCGCTTGAAGACCTCTGCTGAGATGAGGTTCTTCTAGCTACCTCTATCAATGATGAAGTGTATAGGGGTGCCTTTTACCCACATCTGTGAATGGAAGAGGCGCTCTCATTCTTCTGGCTTGTCTGGTTCACCAGGTTGGAGCTTGGTGGTAGCAACGGTGGAACTAGGTTCTGCGTCAATGATCCATTTTCCCCTTTTTGGTTCTGGATCAGAGTCATAATTTGCATCTGATTCAAAGGCTTTCACTTTGGCCACCAGTGACTGCTTTGAGCAGAAGTCAGCAGTGTTATGCCAAGGGTTCTTATGGAAGTCACACCACTTCCCGATATCTTTCTTTGTCTTACTAGTGTCCTTCTTTGCTTACGGCTTGGACTGGTTGTCCTGATACTATCCGTATTTTCTCTCTCCTTTGTTCGGTGGGTTGGGGCCGCCCTTTTCTGGCTTTTGTTGTGAGGGGTTCCCAGGCCCAAAATGTCGTGTCTTTTGTTTGATCTTCTGCTCGATTTTGACGACATATCTGTAGGCTGCACCCAAGGATGAGATGTCCAAAAATTTCATCTCGGTATGGATGTATCTATATAGAGCACCGCGATACTTGAGCACAAAATGTCTCTTTGAATCTTTGATACCAAACTTGGTGCGCAAGTTATGGAAGATATTTGTGAAATCTAGCACTGCTTGGTCTCTTTCTTGCCGCAGTGTGGTCCATTTGGTATACAGGTTGTCATAACTTTCGACAGGGTAGTATTGTTCCTTAATAGCATCCCTAAAGGATTCCCAGGTGGACATGAATGAAAATAATGAGGTGTCCTCTATTTCCTTTTTCTCACAGAAAGTTTCCCACCAATCTTTGACATGGGGAACGACTTTGAGGAGAGCAAAAGTAATCTTTTCTTTATTTGAAAAGTTATGGAAAGAAAAATACCATTCTAGTAGATTCAACCACTTGTCTACGGCATCTTCATCTATATTACCTTCAAATATAGGAATTTAGAAGTTTATTTGTACCTTGAAGGGGGCGGTGCCTACGTTCGAAGAAGATGCGTCCCCTGTTGGTAGTCGTCGAAGGATTTGCACGAAACTATCCATCATCTCGTTCCTCTGTTGCGTGAGGGATTCCTCAATCAACAGTTTTAAAGGATATCCTATCCCATAATCTTTATTTTCTCCTACCATGGGAGGTCACTTGGGCATGCGAGAGATTCTTTCTTCAAGAGAAACAAGCTCGAGACCCAACTCTTTATACTCCGAACTCATTGGAGACATGCATTAAGAAGACAAGGAGCAGACTGCTCTGATACCACTGATATAGATTTTATGAGCATAATGAAATGAATACAGATTATTAACAGGTTCTTAAAACAAAATAACAGAGATACAGTAAAACTGGTTTTCTATTCAATAACGAAATAAGCTGAAACTGTAAAATGCAGCGGAAACAAGCTTGCTGGATTGGTGGCGGCTTATCTCTGAGGAGAGATGTGACAGCAGCACGCATTTGCAAGAAGGAAGTTACCATGAGGATCTGAAGGAATTTTTACAATAAGAAATAATGGAAAAAACCCTAGACATCCAAAAACCTAACCATGGAAGATGAAGCGCCAAAAGTCATGTGGGCCCTGTTTGGGTAAGTTAGTACATCAACTTCCCGGGGTCGTAACTTTTGCATAAGATCTCCATTTTAGGCGTGTGATAGCCCGTTGGAAAGGTATCATCGAGGAGATTCCTTTTGGGGGATCGATTATGCCTCCATTTGTAATTGAGTAGCTTGAGTCTTAAAAACCTTCATTTAGACCCTCAAAATGGCCCCGAAAGTTAAAACTGCTAAAAATAGTAAATTGCCAAAATTGTCAGAAAACTATTTTGAGCCGGTTGAAAAATGTGGCTGGCTATCGATATCCATATGGATCAATCCTCCCTCCTTAGGAAGAAATGGTCTCCATTTCATTGAGGTCCCCCATCAGATGAGGAAATTTTTGCTGAATTTGGCCCCAGGTGAGCCACTTGCCTTGGTGCAGGAGCTACCCTACTTTGACGACTCGATAAAGATGGATCCTTTGTTGTCGAGTGCCCTTGATTTGTCTGTCTACAATATGATGATTAGATGCATGTTGTAGGTATTCGTGTTTGAGCTCTATTGGTGTCAGTTGTTGTGCTACTTCTGAGGTGTCCCATAATGGTGGGAAATAAGGGCGAAGGAGATCCACGTTGAACACTAGGTGCAGACCAAGGAAAGGAGAAATGGTTAGCTCAAAAGCATTGTCCCTCAAGGCCTTGGTGATAGTGTACGGCCCATAATAGAGTGGGAAAAGATTCCTATGGGGTCCTGTAATGCACTCTTTATGCAAGTGCAACCAAACTTTGTCGCCCACCTGAAACTTATGCGGCACCCAATGTTGAACATGGCGTTGTTTGTGCTTTTCATTGGACTTCTGTAGGATATCCTGAACCTATTGGCGGATGTGATGGATCCACTCAATGAATTGGGTGGCTTTGTCAGCTTCATTTGGAGCAGGAGATGAGTCGGTCGAGGTGACCGCAAGGGGAAGTCCAACATCTATGGGTCCCAATGGTTGGAGTCCCAACCCCACTTGAAAGGGGTTGTGGCTGGTTGAGCTATGCAAGGCTCGGTTGTAGCTATGTTGGACATAGGGAAGGCTCGCATTCCATGTGTGAGGGTTCTTTGAATTATACATGTGAAGGATATGCACAATCATTCAATTTACAAACTCGGTTTTGCCATCTATTTGGGGGTGGAAGGCCATGGATTTGGTGAGCTTGGTGTCCAGCAGTGACCAGATGTTCGACCAGAATGTGTTGAGAAATAAACTATCCCGATCTGAGACAATGGTTTGTGGGATTCCAAAATGTAACCAGACTCATTCAAAGAAGAGCTTGGCAATGGCCTCTATTGTGATGCTCTTCTTGCAGGCAACCAGAATCACCATCTTAGAAAAGCGATCAACAACCACAAAAACACAATCATTTCCTCACTTGGTGGACGGGAGGCCCAACATGTAGTCCATTGAGATGGATTTGCATGGCCAATCAGTAGTAGGAAGAGGGTTGTATAGGCCTTGATTCTTAGTGGTTGGTTTGGCAATAGCGTAGGCAATGCAAGACCTGATATAATTTTTGACCTCCTATCGAGGTTTTTGCCAATAGAAATGTTTCTGTAGCATCGCCACTGTATTTTCAATGCCGAAGTGTCCTACCACCTGACTGTAGTGGGCTTCCCAGATCAGCTTCGCTCACTCACTTGATGGAACACAGATATGGCCCAGATGACACAACAACCCATCCTGAAGATGGAAATTATCGACAACTACGTTTTCACCCAACATTTNTGAGGCAATCAACAACATGATTGGTGCTTCCTGCTTTATACTCTATGTTGAGGTGTATTTGTTGCAAGTATGTGGACCACTTTTGATGGCAGCCATTCTAAAATTTTCCCTGTGTATGCATGAACTGCAGTGGCTTATGATTAGTGTGGATTATTGTCTCCTTCCCAAGAATGTAATGTCTTCACTGGAGGCATGCTTTCACAATGGAGTATATTTATTTGTCGTAAGTAAGGTACTTATGGACAGTATCTGACAATGTCTCACTATGATAGGCCACAGGGTGGCTGTGCTGAGTGAGAATGACACCCACATCATAGTTTAAAGCATCTTTCTCGATCTCAAAAGAATGTTGTAGGTGTGGTAGTGAAAGTACTGGGGCTGAGCACAAGCGCTACTTCAAATCATCGAATGCTTGTTGTTGAGAGTTTCCCCATGCAAATTTCTCCTTACCACCACCTCTATTTATTTGGCTAAGGGCCCATGCAATATGGGAGAAACCCAACATGAACCTACGGTAGAAATTGGAAAGGCCCAAGAAGCTCCGAAGCTCAGTGAGTGTTGTTGGGGCTGGCCAGTCACAGATGACTTGGATCTTGGCTGGGTCCACATGTACGCCATGTTGATCAATGATGTAACCCAGGTAATGGACCCTGTCCATGTCGAAGGAGCATTTTTCAAAGTTGGTGTATAGCTTGTGCTGCCACAGGGTGTGCAGAACCTGTTGAATATGTTGCAAGTGTTCAGCCCAAGTCTTGCTGTAAATTAGAATGCCATCCTGATACACCACTAAAAAAGTATTGGTGAATGGTCACAGGATATCATCCATCATCCTCATGAAAGTGGTTGGAGCATTTTTCAAACCAAAGGGCATGACCAGCCATTCAAAAATGCCTTCCTTTGACTTGAAGGCGATCTTCCATACATCTGTCTGTTCTATTGGGACCTGGTGTTAGCCAGACTTCAGATCAATCTTACTAAAGTATTTGGCCCCCATGAGTTGATCAAGGAGGTCATCGATTCAGGGAATTGGGTACCGATTTCTGACTGTGATTTTATTTAGAGCCCGGTAATCAATACAGAGTCACCAGGTTCCATCTTTCTTCTATACTAGCACGATTGGGCTCCTGCAAGGTGATGAGCTAGGGTGGATGTGCCCCTTGTGGAGCATTTCTTGGATCTATCTCTTGATCTCCTCATTCTCTAACAAAGAGTGAAGATAGACTGGCCCATTGGGTAGCGGTGCACCGAGGGTCAAATCGATGGGGTACTTGACCTGGCAGTGTAGAGGTACCCCTGTAGGTGAGGAGAAGATATCTGAGTATTCTTCTGCAACCTTATCTACTTGCTTATGTTGTGTATAATAGGTTGGTCGTAGAGACCCTAGATGTGGTTGTGATCTTTCACTTATTCTAAGAACGAATTACAAAGAAGACAAACTTCCCCATCTGAGAGATGACCTTCCTGCATTACTTAGCAGAGATCAAGGAAATAGCATTAGGTGGGACTGCCTCGGGTATCCTATACAATTTCCTGTTCAAAGTAATAATAACTCTATGAGGTCTAAACTCATATATAGCATGATTTTTCCATAAATAAGGTTGGACCACAAGAACATCACAAAATTCAAGAGGAGCGACATCACACAATACCTCTTCTTTGAAGGGCTTGATGTCGTAGAACAGTTAGCACTATTGGCTGACGTGGAGATCGCTTCCTTGGTGGAGCCATACAATGGTGTACGATTGTGGGTGCGGAATTGTTGATAGGGCCAGCTGCTTGATGACCTATGCTGAGATGAGTTTCTTCTAGCTACCACTATCAACGATGAAGTGCAGCGAGGTGCCTTTTACCCACATCTATGAATGGAAGAGGCACTCTCCTTCTTCTGGCTTGTCTGGTTCACCAGGCTGGAGCTTGGTGGTAGCAACGGTGGCACTGGGTTCCACGTCAAAGATCCATATTCCCCTTTCTACTTCTGGCTTAGATTCATAATCTACATCTGATTCAGAGGCTTTCACTTGGGCCACCAATGACTACTTTGAGTGGAAGTCAGCAGTGTTATACCAAGGGCTCTTATGGAAGTCCCACCACTTCCCGATATCTTTCTTTGCCTTTTCGGTGTCCTTCTTTACTTGCGGCTTGGATTGGTTGTCCTGATACTGTCCATTTTTTCTCTATCCTTTATTCGGTGGGTTGGGGTCACCCTTTCCTGGCTTTTGTTGTGAGGGGTTCCTAGGCCCAAATTGTCATGTCTTTTGTTTGAGCTTCTGCTCGATTTTGATGGCATTTCGTTAGGCCACGCCCAAGGATGAGATGTCCAAAAATTCCATTTAGGTCTGGATGTATCTATGTAGAGCACCATGATACTTGAGAACTATATGTCACTCTGAATCTTTGATACCCAACTTGGTGCACAAGGTATGGAAGATATTTGTGAAATCTGGCACTGCTTGGTCTCTTTCTTGCCGCAGTGTGGTCCATTTGGTATACAAGTCATCATAACTTATG
>JASDQU010172815.1:6580-23035 GCA_032191745.1 Picea mariana
AATCCAGTCGAGCAAGCTCAAAAGATAAGAATATTATTGAAGGGAATCTACAATATGTTGGAAAAATCCAAGAAATTATTGAGTTGGATTACCGCTCTTTTAAATGTTGTATTTTTAAGTGTAGATGGTATGAAGCATTTGAGAGGACACAAAGACATGATACCCATAGTGGATTTTTTTCTATAGATTCCTCGAGGTTCCTACCGGAGGATAAGGAGCCTTATGTTCTACCAATTCATTGTGAGAAGGTATTTCTTTAACTCAAATAAGAAGCAATAGTGATCATTAATCTATTGATTCATAGTTTTTTGCAATAATATATGTGTTTATTAATAAATAAAAGTGCTATAAGATATTTCTAATATATGTATGTCATTCATGTGCAGTTATTTTTCTATGAAGATATTTTGGACCCGAAATGGATATTTTTCATACATTATGATCCAAGATTAAGGCATGTATTTGACAATGCATTAGTGGATATTGAGCACAACAATGATGTCCAACAAAATGAGAGAGATAGATTAGAGAACATCAAAGAAATTAACATCCATGATGATGTTGAAAATGGTCATGTTCAGGCACAAGAAGACAACAATCCAGAGTTAGATGATTTTATGGAAGACAACAATATAGATTGTATAGAAAATGATGATCCAAATTATACATCTGGTAACAATATAGATGGTCTACAGTCAAATTTCAATGATGATGAAGATGATGCATATCAAGAAGGGGATGATGATAATATTAAATACCTGAAAGAACATATGAACATTGACAATGATAAACTGGATGACATTGTTGCAAACAATAATGTTAATGACCAAGACTTCTAAATTTCAAAATTATTTGTAATCCAGTTTTAAAATGACATTGATTATTATGGCCCAAACTTTCATGAAATGCTTCAGTATTATTTTTGACAATACAAATTACTTTTGGCAATATCCTTAAAGTGTTCAATCTTTCCTATGAATTGTTGGCAAAAAAAATTAGGATTACTTATATAAGAGTTAGCGTGGTTAGTGGTCATTTATTGGCAATTGTTAAAAATTATAATTAAATATAGCGTATATGTAAATCAATGTAAATCTAGACAATTAGGTTAATTAATGTATCCAAAGTTTATTCATTAATTTATATTTTAAAACAAATTGAAATATTTCACTAAGCCTAAACCTAATACCTTAATCTTTATACCATCTAACCCCTAACCCCTTGAAACATGGATGATATTGAATATTATGTGGGGACATCAGACATCCTTGAGTCTTGAAAACCTCCCATACCATCAAGCTACATGTGCCTAGTATAACCATGCCAAATTTTGACGTATATAGGCACATCTTAGAGAAATTTCAATGTTGGCCTCATTCACTGGTAACCATGTAGGGTCGATTGATGTCATTAATCCCTTCACCCGATATAATCCCTAACCCATTAACAATTAAAACACTTGCATGGTGGAGCCTATAAAATTCTTTTGGGATGTCTCAACTTAATAGAATCATGGTTTATTAATCATTAGGTTTCGTTGTAAAGATGGGTATGTTAGGTTTGATCTTTGTTGGCATGGATGGAGAAATTGGGTCATGATGAATATGATGATGATGGAAATGACAACCATGATGATGGAAATGATGAAGAGAAATATGTCCATAAGTCTTAAAAATCTCCCATACCATCAAGGCATGCGCCTAGTGTAAACATGTAAAATTACAACGCATACAGTCACATTTTGAAGAAAATTCAACATTGGCCCCATTCACTATTCATTGTGTGAGGTTGGTGGATGAAATTGGTGATGGGCATGTTGGAAGTTCCAAGACATTTAAAGAGAGTTATGAAAAAAATTGTATAGAAGGGATTGACGAATGATGATAATGAACATTAATGAAAACATGGATGATCTTGAAGATTATGTGGGGAAATCAGACATACTTGAGTATTGAAACCCTCCCATACTATCAAGGCATGTGCCTAATCTAAACATGTCAAATTTCGACACATATAGGCTCAGATTGAATAAATTTCAGTGTTGGCCCCATTCACTACTAACTATGTGGGGTCGGTGCATGACATTTGTGATGGGTGTATTGAAAGTTTCATGTCAAATTTCAAGATAGTTCCGACAACGATTCTATATAAGGGAATGACAAATTATGACAATGAGACGTGCATGATGAACGTTTATTCAAATGTGGATGATCTCAAAGATTATGTGGACATCCTTAAGTCTCGAAACCCTCCCATATCGTCAAGGCATGTGTTTAATCTAACCATGTCAAATTTCGACGCATACAGGCACACATTGAAGAAATTTCAACGTTGGCCCCATTCACTACTCACTATGGGGGGGTCGATGCATGACATTTGTGATGGGTGTATTGGAATTCCATGTCAAATTTCAATATAGTTTTGACAACGATTCTATAGAAGGGAATGACGAACATTGAAAATGAGATGTTTATGATGAACGTTGATGCATATGTGGAATTTTTAAACCCTCCCATGTCATCAAGGCATGTGTCTAGTCTAACCATGTCGAATTTCGATACATACAGGCATAGTTTGAAGAAATTTCAACGTTGGCCCCATTCACTTCTCATTGTGTGAGGTCGATGCAAGATGACATTTGTCATGGGTGCATTGGAAGTGCCATGACATTTCAAGAGAGTTCCGACAAAGATTCTATAGATGGAAATGATGAATGATGACAATGAGACATCCATTATATTGAACGTTGATGCAAACATGGATGATCTAAAATATTATGCGGGGACATCAAACATTCTTAAGTCTTGAAACCCTCCCATACTGTCAAGGCATGTGTCTATTCTAACCATGTCAGATTTCGACGCATACAGACACAAATTGAAAAAATTTCAACATTGTCCCCACTCACTGCTCATTGTGCGGGTTCAGTGGAAGAAATTTGTGATGGGTGTATTGGAAATTTCATGTCAAATTTCAAGATAATTCTGACAACGATTTCATAGAAGGGAATGATGAATGATGAAAATGAGCATGCATTATGAATGTTGATGCAAATGTGGATGATCTCAAATATTATGTGGGGACATCAATATACATCTTTGAGTCTTGAAACCATCCCATATCATCAAGCCATGTGTTTAGTCTAACCATGTCAAATTTCGACACATACAACCACATATTGAATAAATTTCAACGTTGGCCCCATTCACTGCTCACTATGCGGGGTCAGTGCATGAAATTTGTGGTGGGTGAATTGGAAGTTCCATGAAATTACAAGAGAGTTACAACAAAGATTCTACAGATGGAAACAACGAATGATGACAATGAGACATCCATTATGAACGTTGATGCAAACATGAATGATCTCAAAGATTATGTGGGGAAATCATACATCCTTGAGTCTTCAAACTCTCCCATACTGTCAAGGCATGTGTCTAGTCTAACCATGTCAAATTTTGATGCATACAGGAACATATTGAAGAAATTTCAATGTTGGCCCCATTCACTGATAACTATGTGGGGTCGGTGCATGAAATTTGTGATGGATTAATTAGAAGTTCAATGACATTTCAAGAGAGTTCCAACAAATATTATACATATGGAAACGATGAATGATGACAATGAGACATCCATTATGAAATTTGATGCAAACATGGATGATATCAAAGATTATGTGGGGACATCAAACATACTTGAGTCTTGAAACCCTCCCATACTGCCAAGGCATGTGTCTAGTCTAACCATGTCGAATTTCGACGCATACATGCACAATTTGAAGAAATTTAAGCATTGGCCCCATTCACTGCTCACTATACGAGGTCGATGGAAAATGACATTGGTGATGGGTGTATTGGAAGTGCCATGACATTTCAAGAGAGTTTCGAAAAATATTTTATAGATGGAAATAATGAATGATGACAATGAGACATCCATTATATTGAACATTGATGCAAACATGGACGATCTCAAATATTATGCGGGGACATCAAACATACTTAAGTCTTGAAACCCTCCCATACCATCAAGGCAAATATCTAGTCTAACCATGTCAAATTTCAATGCATATGGAAATAGATTGAAAAAATTTCAACGTTAGCCCCATTCACTGCTCACTGTGCAGGTTCAGTGGAAGAAATTTGTGATGGATGTATTGGAAGTTCCATGTCAAATTTCAAGATAGTTCTGACAACGATTCTATTGAAGGGAATGACGAATGATGACAATGAGACGTGCACGATGAACGTTGATGTGAATGTGGACTATCTCAAATATTATGTGGGGACATCATACATCCTTGAGTGTTGAAACCCTCCCATACCGTCAAGGCATGTGTCTAGTCTAACCATGTCAAATTGCGACGCATACAGGTACATATTGAATAAATTTCAATGTTGGCCCCATTCACTGCTCACTATGCAGGTTCGGTGCATGACATTTTTGGTGGGTGAATTGGAAGTTCCATGACATTTCAAGAAAGTCCCAACAAAGATTCTACAGATGGAAATGACAAATGATGGCAATGAGATGTTCATTATGAATGTTGATGAAAACATGGATGATCTCAAAGATTATTTGGGGACATCAGACATCATTGAGTCTTGAAACCCTCTCATACCATCAACACATGTGTCTAGTCTAACCATGTCAAATTTCGATGCATACAAGCACAAACTGAAGAAATTTCAACGTTGGTCCCATTCACTACTCATTGTGAGGGGTCGGTGGAAGACAATATTTGTGATGGGTGTATTGGAAGTTCCATGGCATTTCAAGAGATTAGTTCCACAAAGATTATACATATGGAAATGACAGATAATGAAAATGAGACGTGGACAATCTCAATGATTATGTGTAGGGTTTATGGATGTCATTAATCCCTTGACCATATATAATCCCTAATCAATTAATCATTAAAATACCTAACCCCTAAGCCCCAAATCCATTAGCCATTGACCCTTAATCCCTTAAATTTTAACCCTTGATCCCTTAACCCTTAATCCCTTAAAAGGTAACTCCTAATCCCTTAACCCTTAATCCCTAGACCTCAAATACCTAAATAACCTAATCCCCAAAGCCCCCATCCACTTAACCCCAAAAATCTCAACAAAATTACTATTTAGGCACATTGGGAGTTAAATTGGAAGCCAAAATAGAAGCTAAAAAGGAAGCTAATCTAGAAGCTAAACTGGGAGCAAAACTGGGAGCTAAAGTGGAAGCGAAACTGGGAGCTAAATAGGGAGCTAAATTAGGTGCTAACTGTGCCTAGTTTAGTGCCCAGTTTTGTTTCTCATCGCAAATAGCTCCATAAATAGCGCCCTCCCAATAAAGAGCACCGACTTTAGAAAAAAAATGGATAAAAATACATTAAAACAACCAGTGGAAGCAAAAAAGGGAGCTAAAAATGGAGCTAATCACAGGGATTTGTTGTAGTGAATATACAAATCTAAATATTTTGTGGCAAATGGGTTCCCAAGACTTTGTTGTTGTCACAAAATGTGTTTTTCACAATTCCAACCATGTACACCTATAGAAGGAAAGTTGAAAGAGCCAACAAATTCCCTGTTGTTGAGATCTTGTCAGGAAAATAAGAGGAATAAGCAAATATTGATACCCCAAGACTTGTGTACAATGATACATTTTGCATCATTGACAATGACACATATTTCAAGTGGGGAGACATTTATCAATTGTTCACTGACCAAACTTTCCCCCAGCTTCCAGGGAAGAACTCAGACCTTGAGGTATAACGAGCCATCAGAAAATCTAGGCTACATAGAATAACAACTCATGCAATAATATTCCCTTCTGTAGAGGCCATATCTTGGATTATCAAACACACACACATAGATAATAGAAAAATAATCAATGTGCAAGGAAAAATTGTTGTTTTCTTCCAAAATTCAGTGATCACTTCATGTTATTAGTTGGTCGAGGGAGAGATGATACTAGATGATGAATTAGTGAAATAATTCCTTCACAAGCCCATGGATATTATGAAAGACTAGTAAGTCCTAGGTAAAAATTTCAATACAAGAGCCGCATACGACTTCCTGGCAAGTTTACTCAAGCTTCCATACCAGTATGAAGTGGCCATGTTGTGCTGACTATACAGAGAACCTGATGCTCAAAGATTCAAGGTGTCATGGGTGCCTCTCATCCATTACATCACCACTTCCAGATCCCCATTTAGCTAGGCTGGCATTATATCTTCAACACCGTCACATGTAATCTTAGCTGCAAAACATATGGCCCAAGGGAAGTATCCCAATTTTCATATGGCCTCATATCTACTTGACATGATGTGCTTGATCCACACATATCTATATATGGGTTGGCCTTGGCAGCTAGACGAGCTTCCAATCCACATTTATTGAAAAATCCTCTGGGAACGTAAGTATTGTTTTGATTATCAACGAATTTGTGACAATTTTCTAATTCCTCTATTTCAACAACTATTATGTGAACCCGCCCATTGTATGGCATACAAAGCTCAAGATATAGTAGGAAAATTAGGAGAATGGAATGTGTTGGAATATGGTACATACATTAGAATCTATGGGGCCACTAAATCCCCTCACTTGCTTCCCAAATTTGTCCCTGACATATTGGTGTTGCAGGAGATAGCCTACCAAACCTTGGTACATGGGGTAGGTGCAACTTTAAATAGGGACAAGAAAATGATCTGGCCACCTCTGTTTCTCTGGGTTGGTGCTTATTCTTTCAAGCATTTTAAGGAGACCCAAGAAAAAGATGACACCTTAGCCTCCTTTTTCTTTGGAGAGGAAAGGTTATGTAGGATTAACCCCCTAAAAACTGTCAGAACACACTACCATAATTGAAATACAGGTGGAGTTATGAGTCAAAAACTTGGGAGGAGGAAGAGATTCACCGAAGAGAAAAAAAATGTATGATGAAGTAATTTTCAGAAGGAGAGTCAACTCCCAACATGGAGGCAAAATACAGGATGAAAAGAAATATAGAGCTACAAAGGAAGAAAGGAAGAAAATGCTAGAAGCATAAAACAAATCAAAGGTTGAGGTCGAACATAAGAGGAAGCAAAATCAGTAACAACTAAGAAAAAGAGAAAGGAAGAGGAGGAACATAAAAGAAAAGAAGAGAAAGCATCGGTAGCAGAGGTAGAACACAGAAATAAAGAAGCAGAAGTTGTAGCAAAATAAGAAGCACAAAATAAAAGGGATGAGGAAGAGATAAGAAGAAAAAAAGAAGAGGCACAAGACCCAGATCCCATGGACACAGATATCCTAGGATCATCCTCAAATGATCCCCTGACTAGAGGGAACTTCGCATCGGGAGAATTGGGGCTAAGGAATTCACATCGACTAAAGATCTGAAGGTAGCCAACCTAAACTCTTTCAAATTTGACAAAGAGTCAGGTTAAATCGTACAAAAAAACATCATAATATTACTTGTGGTTGGAGTGGCCCCACTATGAGTAACCACATAGAAAGTTGTAGTTGAAAATATCACAGATGACCCCTTGGCCATCGATTTAGCCGACATCTCTTTTATTCAGGAATCAAAGTATAACCTAAAGAACATGATGCAATAAATGGAGGAATACAAGGAGAGAATAAGGACCCTGGAAAAACATATGTGATTCTACAAGGGAGACAAAACTAGTGTATAAGAATTCAGAATAAGTGTCGAAGCTCTGAGAAAAGAGCTCCATTGTTTGACCAAAGAATTGTATGTTGGGATGCAAGAATTCTAGAAGAAAGCCTCCCCAATCATGGAACAACTAGACAATCTCAAACCAAAAACATGGATTGTATTTGGATCTGAGCAGGTTTAGATGAGATAAAGAAATGGGAAAAATATAATCCATATGCCCCATAAGTCTTACCCCAAATGACTGATAGGGAAGGTGAACTAAACTAATTTTCTCTTGCTAACTGCTAGCAAGTAGGGGGGAATTTAGAGAAGGATTTGAATAATTCACTTGGCATATGTGCTAAAATCCACAAGGCATCTATTATCCTGACCATCAAATGTTATCTGCCTCGAATTGGTAAGCTAGGTCAACCAAAACAAGAAGAATTAGAGGAGGACATGTAGAGAAGAGAAATGGCAGCCAAAACCCCACTCAGGGTAACTAGTGCCTTGATGGATGAGCATCTTGTAAAGACAAAAAGAGCTCAAAGTATGATTCAAGCTTTCTTGGCCAATCCAAAAAGAGACATGAAGACTCTTTCCTAGAATTTAGAAGCCCATGAAGTCGCTTTAGATTCCTTTCTATATCGTAGAATCACATCAATCTCAGGTTATCATGAAGTGTGGACAACCTGTATCAGAGACAAGGATAAAGAGGAATCTTAATATAAATCTGGTTTTGTAAATTTCATGTTTTCTTAAATATAAATTAGAAAGAAATGTAATAGAGAAGATGAAGAGTTTGTAATTGTCTCTTGGGAATTCAAGAAGTCCCAAGGAACGATTACCAAAAGTGACTATATAAACCAAAGAGTACCCATTTAAAAGGGGTTATTCGATTCTATAATTTTTGGAGAACTATTTTTCTTAAAGTAATAATGAGAAGCCCTCGAGGCCATTTTAATGGAGAGAAAAATATTTTTTTCGCGAACTACTTTTAGCGAATGTTGGGTTGTTGTGAAATTCTGTAAAATTACATTGTTCATTTATAGACTTTTATTCCATGAATGTGTGTCCTTTTGCAATATTTTCTCTTATATTTTATTAATGTTCTGAGATGATAAGTAGATGGGCATGAATGAGTTAATGTGATAGACTTTTCTTTGGATATATTTATTTATGTCTGTGTTAACGATCTTTGTCCCTTTAACAACTATTGAATAAGGGGTTGCATGCAGGGATTGGATACCCTTTTTTTGGTTCATTCACTAAATTTGTTGCTCCTAGATAGGAAATGATAGAGTAGATTTGTTTTTGTTTTTTTTTCATTTAGCATAGCTCACATCTGCACACGTTGCATTCCCTCATTCCATGAACCATTCACTCAACCCTCATACAAGTAATGAAAGTTGGGCAGAATCCGCATGAGACTCCTATTACAAATAGTGTGAAGTCTAATTGGGACCTCATACCGATGAGACTCCTATTACAAATAGTGTGAAGTCTAATTGAGACCTCCTATCTGTTGAACGACATTTTTTCCATATCAACAATTAGTAAATCAATATTATTTAACCTACATTATACTTATATATATATATATATATATATTTTTTTTATTTATTTATTTATTTATTTATTTATTTATTTTAAGTCCTAAAATCAACATTACAAATAGACATATGCATAAAATTGATTGTATCATAAGTTTATAATAATGTACACTCATCCATGCAATATGCACATTGTAGTGCAAGACTTTGATGCAAATCGAAACATAAAATTGGTGCCATGTCACAAATGCATTCATATACCAGTGGTGTTTAACCACATAATCTCAAAGTTTATTCCAGTGGTGTTTAATCACATAATCTCAAAGTTTAATGACACCAAAATTTCAAATCAATTGAACCCTTAATTTATTATTATTATTAAATTCCAACCATTGGGAAAAAAAATCCTATAATTAATCAACTCCCTTTATCACAAACACAAACCTGCAATTATATTTGTAGCTGACTTCTCCACTTAAACATAATATAAATTTTAACACGGGCAACGAAGGAACAACTGGAGAGTGGAATATTTTTCTTCTCCGCTTGAAGTCCTCTATTAGAATGTGTACATTTCCTTATAGAGCTTTCGAGGATGGGCAGTGGAATAAAAATTGGCAATTTTTTAAAATGAGATAAAGAGCAACAACCTTTTGTAGAGAGATCTAGAACAATCTCCTTTGTACGCAAATGATGTATTTTCTCAGAAATAAACTCTCGAAGCACCGAGATCTTTCTTCAACATTCTCATCTCAACACTTTAAATTCTCAGGTAACGCTCGTATTCTTCACGGCGAGTTGTTTGAAGTCTTTGAACACTGATTTAAGTTATTCCTTGTCTACTAAATCTTTAATTTTGCAGGTTTTTGGATACATCTTCAACGGTCTCGGCCTCTACACTCAATCTAAATGCTCGAGTTTATTTATAATTAATAATAAATAATTTAATTTACCGTGTATACTTATTTAGTTATTTTAACTTTTAGTGGTGTATTTTGAATATTTGAAATTTTTATTAATATTATATTAAATTTTGAAATTTGGGGCATGAAAAAATGTAGGTCCTTAATATAAAAGGATTTGTTTTGTGATGGATATGGAATAGGAGATCCTATTGCAAAGGGATTGAAGGTATAACTTATTATAAAAAAAATATTTTTAATCACATTAAATTTTATAAGAAATAATCTTTCAATCACTATATAAAGATGGAGATTTTAGATATTACAAAATATTTTTAGTCACATTAAACTTTATAAGAAATAATCTTTCAATCACTACATAAGGATGGAGATTTTAGATATTAATACTAAGAATATTTATAATATAGCAATATGTCATTTTGTGCCAATTAATTCAAACTTTTATAAAAAAAATAATTTAGATAAAATTTCTCTTTGTTTAAAACATTAAATTTATAATTTGAGGAAGGAAAGGAGTATCCTCTTGTTTGGAGACTTTAATGCTAAAATAACAACTAATTAAGTTATTATTTTAAACAATGATTCCAACCTTAATCCTTTATGGCTACATGAGGATCTTGTTTTAGTTAGCATATGCAAAAGAAACTCTTAAGACTTGGTTGAGAATTTGTTTGGTATCGAGCTACAATTCTCAAGATTTAATAATTTGCAATTTTCTAATGAAGTGGTCCAAACCCAATGGGATGACTTGTATTCATGGGCTTGGGAGCAGTGTCGTAGATTATATGATATCTGAAATCCTTGTATACAATCAAATAGTAATTTTTTCATTTTAAAAGTCATGAGCCCAACTGTAATCATATATATTTAACCCTAACTCTAAATTTTGCCATGCACAAAAGTCTCATTGAAAAAAATTATGATAATCAAAAGCACTTGATTTTCAACAGAGATAGAGTTGATATTTTTTTAAAGGATTTAAATAATGAATCAAATCTCTTATGAAATAAGGATAATATTAAATACCTCTCTCATAATTTTAGGACAACCCTCTAACAAGTTCTCCATCGAGTTGTTGTGTAAAAGGTAAAATAAAACAACCAACCTTTGGTATGATCTAGAGTGTAAGATTGTTAGAAAATCCATTAGGGATGCTTCTAATGAGTTCTAAAAATATGACAAGATCAATAGGTACAAAGCCCTAATTAAAATATATATATATATATATATTTTTTATATATAAATACAAAGAAAAATAAGTTTTTGCATGTATTTAAGCTAGATCCTAATAAATTCTGGAGGCAAATTTCAACTCGTAAAACAAAAGAAAAAATATAACTCCCTTGAGGCATTGGAATTCATATCTTAAAAATATTTACGAATCCGTTGATGTCATCGTTGTGTCATTTTCGCCACTTGAATAAGCAAAAGTAGGGCACTTACAAGTCTAGTTGGGCCTGCTAAACAAGACAGAGGTTAGTGTATGAATTAAACAATTCAATCACATGAAATAAACAAACAACTAAACTAGAAACAACTAAAGAAATAAAACTAAAATGCATGAGGAAATTTGAACCAAAATCAATCAACCAAATGACCAACGATTATGCCACGAATGGATAACTATATTAGTTGGCAAACACCGTAGAGAAAGGAGGAATGATGGATCCCCTCTTCCTCCTTGGGAGGGCTCTTGAATACCCTATTTGAGAGCTCTTCTTACAATGATAAAAAGAAAGAAAATGGTGAAGAAATCCAATCCTATTCCCTCAAGAGGTGAGGTGAATAACGTATTGAGATGTTGCTAGAATGCTCCAAAAAGAAAAGAGGTTTCTTGAGGGAGGATAGAGGCAGCATAAAAATACAACGAGATTCTTAAATTTTTAGTGCACCCATGGCCTCATTTTATAGCATGTCTTTGAGGCAATATCCAACTGGTCTTTAGTGTGAACAATGAACCCTTTACGACACACTTAGGTCTTTGACCAACCCCCCATTCAGATTCAACTCAGATTTGAGGGTCAAATCAAGTTGGGAGTTGGTCCAGAAGTGGGTGAGGGGCCGACAAGAACCATAAATACGCCGTTCACAGGAGTGTGTGGATTTTCTCATACACAATCGCGCATATGGAGCATGTGTGCTCTACGAGATTCTTTGTCCTACCGTGCACTTCCTTTAGTTTATTAGCGCATGCCAATTTTTTGACCAGTTATATAGTTTTTTTCCCTTTGGAAATGTATTTTTGGTGCTGCAGGTGAACTAATAGGTGTCTGGAGATGTTGTATCCCTATAACCATTTGCATGTGATGCTACGGAAAAAATTTCAGTGATAAAAAATACCCCCTGATGTGTGAGGTTAGGAGCATACGTATAGCTGAAATACATCAATGTTTCTTCTACTGAGAGTACCATTGTAATGAAGAGTGTTTATGGGAATTGCAAGAGCGATCCATGGGAGGGAGAGGGGAAAATGTGGGACCCAAACCTTTCTCTATGTAGGAGAAAATAAAATATGTATACAAACGAGGCGGGCATGCCCCATGCTTGTGTCATGTAACTCAAAAAATGTATGATGGTAACTGAAGTTGTATGTTGATGTAGATAACTGCAGTGCCCTCCAGGGCAGTTTGATAATGACAGATGACAATTCTGATAGTGATCATACTCTGAAAAGAGGCAAGGACGCTTGTAAGAAGTGTCGATAATTCAAAGACATTGATGGCCTAACAAATTCAGAGGTCTTCAGCTAGTATAAACAACTGCAATAGTCGCATAGTAAGACTCATCGTAATCATGAGATTGTGTTGAAGTCGAATGTTATGGGGGTCAACGATAGCAGAGATCAATGATGGTTTTCTCTGTGTCGTCCGAGACTCCTCATTGTAAAGGTAACGAGAGTCAAGATATTGCCGCCTTTCTGGAAACTATCTTGATGTTGATAGAAAGGGAGACACGACTCCAAGAAGAAAAAGGGATTTATGAAATCCACTGGATAAGATCAAGAACTGATAAGAAACATAGACGAAGTCAAGATGCAGCGAGACTCAAGACTACCTTTGGTTGGAGATAGATGTGAAGAATGATTGGCAGCAACTGTGAAATTGGATCTAGCGTCAGGGGGACGACTAGACGTGGGTTAAATTGTGCCAGAGGCGTGACAAAGTGGACAAAATCATAGATCAGGGGTACATGGACTGTGGGATACTCGGGTTTTATGGACGATGTCAACATGAGTAGAAGATAGTGAATGCCCCAACCAACGACGACATGGGTTGCCTTGCCAGAAAAAGAAGGTCGCCAAGGGCGATAATCAAAAAGCTATGGAAATACTGAAAAACAAAGGCTTTTTACAATTACCAAATGAATAAAGAATAATTTGGGATGAGTGTACAGATACAGAAACAGGTGCCCTAGTGTAAGATGGCTTGGCCTGTGAGGGCACAAGTTGCGTGGAGAACTGGTGGAGGGTGGGGGCCCCATGGGTGGGTTTCTGTATGAGGTAAGTGAATGGAGGACAATCTGCAGATGGGAAAACTGATTTTGGATGAAATGGAGGGTTAATGATACTGCGGAGGTGCAGTCAAAATAGAATCGAGATGAAATAACCTGAGAGTCCATTGGGAAAGCTAGCAACATGATGAGAATAAGTATGTGTCTCATTCTCGGGAGTGCATAAGACTATCGGGACTCCCATCCCTAGGGGATGAAAGCAGCATGAGTGTCAAAGTACCAAGGGGAACTATGAATGGGACAACTCATGTGGGGGAAAGAACTACCGGGTGACAGTACCGAAATGCAGCAGAGGTGAGGGTACTGCAGAGACGGATGTAAGGACCCTAAAGGTAAACTTTAGAGGGTGTGATTGGGAAATGAAATGGATATTCGGAGGGAATGATTACATGCCAGTGTCGATCGTATACTTGAAGGAGCTGCGCTGGTTTTTGATGACCAAGTACCTGCACACATTAAAACCAAATACCCAACGTGAACAATATCTGAAGATAACGAGCATATAACAACTATTTGATAATTTTGAACATGAGCATGCGTACTTGGATGTGATGTGGGAAAAATGCTCCCCCAGGGCTGAGTACGGATGGTGATCCAGGGAAGGTGACTGTCTAGATGGAGGGACCATGACCCCATGGATGAAAACGGATCGGTAAACAGAGGCTCTCGGCTCCTGTAACAGAGTGTGGATGTTGGGAAAAAGGGCCTATATATGGATGGTGGGCCCACAATGCCACCTCATTTGCACTGACACTATTGGTGAGCTAGCGAGAGTGTTATGAGGTGTTTTGGAAGATTACGGGAGATTGGGGCTACCGATCAGGCGGGTTAAAGACCTCTAGTGAGATGAAAAGTGCTCGATGATGGAGTGTATTCCAAGGGCAATCAGGGGTAATGAGTTCCTCCAAGATCTCTTTGTCACAATGAAAAATGCGAGAATACAGGGGATCTTGGGAGGTGACATGGGTGACTGTCATAGTGTGATTGTCCACAAGTGGTGAAGACGTAGAGGGGGTATCACAACCATGGTACGATGGCATGCTTGACATAAACCAAATGCCCAAACACTGTGGGGGTAAACCGTGGTAGGGGGTAAGATTTTCTAGGGGAAATGAACTAGAGAATTGGGAGGATTTGGGGGAAGGATAAAGGGATGGGAAGTGACTCAGGTTAAGGGGAGGTGATGTGAACAGGATCTGGAGAAGGAATAGGGGGAATCACTTGCATCACAGGAGGTGAGGTGTTCGAAGGATTTTGAATAAGGGTTGTTTGACGACGCCTGTATTCAATGATTGAAGGACACTGGTATGTGAAATGATCAAGTGACTCACAAAGAGAGCAAGAGAACCTCATCTGTTCGTTGACTGAGGTTGTAACATAATGGATGTCAGTGACGTGGATACTTAATGACGTGGGTGGAGAGGGGTCTTGCTGAAATCTTTGGCGTACTGACGTTAGTGTCTGTCGAAATTGAGGTAGCGCAGGGCAATGGTGAGTGTAGTGGCCATACTCTGAACAGATGGCACATGTGAATTTGGTTCGCAGCCCTTTACTGCCTATAGTAGGGGACATGGTGGTACTAATAGGTGTGCTTGGTGAAGCGATTAGCGATGTGGTTGCTCGAGGGAGTTGGATCAAATTGTGTAACTCAGGGAGAGAGGGACATCTATTTGTGGGGTGTCCCTCTCTCTCACAGAGTGCACAAGGAGGTTGAACTCGGGGAGGAAGTGGAGCGGTGGGCTCTTTCTTATTCCGCTTGCCCCCAATCGTCATGGTGGTGCTGGCAAGTGGGGGTGACGAAGGTGTGGTCGGAGTTAGTACTAGAATCTGCATTGGGACCCCCTCTGTTTGGGGAGGGAGGGATGGTTGAGGAACCATTGCAGGTGGGTGTAGACACCATACCGGAATGGCGAGCACCATGTTAAGAAGGGTAAGCGTTGCGGCTACCTGAAAATCTTATACTCTCGGTGGGGGGTAGAAGAAGGGACTCTAAGTGATGGCTTGGGGGATTGTCTCCTAGGATTTCTATTTATGAAAAAAGTTAACCCAAAAAAATTTCTAAATATACACATAAAATTGATTGTATCAAAAGTTTATAATAATATACACTCATCCATGCAATATGCACATTGTAGTGTAAGATTTAGATGCAAATCGAAACATAAAATTGGTGCCATGTCAAAAATGCACTCATATACCAGTGATGTTTAATCACATAATCTCAAAGTTTATTCCACTTGTGTTTAATCACATAATCTCAAAGTTTAATGACACCAAAATTTCAAATCTATTCAACCCTTAATTTATTATTATTATTAAATTCCAACCATGGGGGAAAATTCCTACATAATTAATCAACTCCCTTTATCACAAACACAAAACTGCAATTATATTTGTAGTTGACCTCTCCACTTAAACATAATATAAAAATTTTAACACGGGCCAAACAAATGGAGAGTGGAATATTTTTCTTCTCCGCTTGAAGTTGAAGTCCTCCATTAGAATGTGAAAATTTCCTTCTAGAGCTTTCGAGGATGGGCAGTGGAATAAAAATCGGCAATTTTTTAAAATGAGATAAAGAGCAACCGTCTTTTGTAGAGAGATCTAGAACAATCTCCTTTGTACGCAAACGATGTATTTTCTCAGAAATAAACTCTCGAAGCACCGAGATCTTTCTTCAACGTTCTCATCTCAACACTTTAAATTCTCAGGTAACGCTCGTATTCTTCACGGCGAGTTGTTTGAAGTCTTTGAACACTGATTTAAGTTATTCCTTGTCTACTAAATCTTTAATTTTGCAGGTTTTTGGATACATCTTCAAAGGTCTCGGCCTCTACACTGGGAATAATAGCGTTTTT
>JASDQU010172816.1:0-15632 GCA_032191745.1 Picea mariana
AAAAGGTCGATGAATGTAAATAATAATAAATATATATATATATATATATATTGCAGGACTACTGAGAGGGGAAGGTGTTGAAAAAGAGACTACGATGGCTGAAGAAAGGCTATGGAAGGCACCTGGAATGGTGGCATTAACTTCCACTGAGACCAATACTGTATTTGGACTTCACTAGCCCGGAGAACCAAGAGCGGCTCGCTGGCCCCCGAATTAAATGACTCACCAGGGTTGGTAGGTAAAGGGATCCTCATGAGTAATGAGGGATGGGGGTGAACCGCCCATTCGTAGAGTCCTTAGACCTGACCACTGCGAGGAAAATCGTGCCACACGCAACCTCACCGAAAGGAGAAAAGGCAGGAAGAGTGGACGATCAAGGGGCAAACGCAAGGGGAAGAGAAGAACTCTAGAAAAATACAAAGTGAGTGATAGTAGAGAAGAAGGAGAGTAACCTTCGTTCTCAGTCACTGGCAAGCAGAGACGTAGTCTCGCAGCATCGTGGTCTCAGCTCAGGGGTGGCTAGTGGTAAATCCGTTGGTAGTCGTTGAGCCTACGGTTGGGTGGAAACGAGCACCCCTCTCAGTGGTTGCAATCCCACCTGGTGTTATTTCTAATAAGTGTTTTATATCCTATATCTTGAATTTTATACGCTGATATGTATGTTCATAGTCTGTGCAATTTATGAATGGTTTGATCATAAGACTGTTTGTGTGGTGTTTTGACCAGAAATGGTGGTTGCATGCTTATAATGGAAAGACCACATATGGATTATGTTTTACGAATTGATACTTATATGCTTACTGATCTAATTCAGACTTCAAGTCTACTCTCAAGATATTGTTCCTGTGTTTGTCCTATCTGATGCCTTGGATAGATTTCCTCCTGAGGGCATCCTTTTGAGACCACTCCCTTACCTTCGAGAAGACCTTCCAGTCTGGTCTTCAAAACCTGGTGTAAATTACCTGAGGACCCGAAGAAGGATGTTAGAGGTTAAGTCTCAAAACCTTGTACAAGGGAGAATGGTCCTCGTAGACCTCAACATTTCAGTGTTTCGGCACCCGGAGTATCTAGGTGCGAGTTTTCTTGCACTCGCGAGTCCCGAGACCCCGACCCACGAAATCCCGAAATGGGAGCGTGTGAATAAGAATCGATTGACAGATGCGATCCCGTCGAAATATCTGCGGTCATTCACGACCGTTAGATTGGGGGAATAAACGAGGGCGTTAAATGCCTTAACCCTTTTTCCTTTTGTCTTCATGAGTAGCGAAGAAATCGGGACCGTATATCCCCAAGGTCCATGGGAGTATCTGGACCATTGATTTTTTCATGTCCAGGGAGAGGCGAGAGAGTGCACAGCATGGGACAGGTCTGAGCCGTTAGAACTTAGTCTAAAAACCCATCAGTCATTATATCTGACAGGAGATGCACGAGGGTTAAACCTTCATGAGCAGCAGAAGCGAAAAGTCCTGAAGGAGTTGGTATCGGGATCTTGGCATTCGAGAGTTTGGGGGTCCTAAGGACGAAGTTCTGGACACTCGACATCAGAAGTTCTGAATTTACGAAAGGATCGGAGCCGTCCCTCTGCGGAAGGACGCGTGTCACAAGATCATCCGCTTCAGAGACTCAGGCATCGGGACTCACAGAGGTGAGCATCTAGACTCACCGAGGTGAGCATCTAGACTTTGCGAGTGGCGAAGTTGCGGAAGAATCTGAGCCATCTTTTGGAAGGAGGAAACGTGTCACGAGATCCTCTCTATCGAGGATTCAGACATCAGGAATCAGAGGAGGAAGTCTCTTGACTTCATGAGTGGCGAAGTCGCGAGAATATTAGAATCATCTGTCTAAGGAGGACAAGTGGTAGAGATCGAGGGATCTCGCGAACTCAGAGGTTCACAAGGTGAGAGCCCAGGAGTTGAGTGCTCCAAGTCACGAGTGGATAAATTACGAGGAGCAAGGTTAGTCATTGGATCCAGGTCAAGGGAGAACCGTTGGATCAGAGCCTCATCACGCGTATCACGCATTCGAAGGTTCGGAGGTTGAAAGGACCTTGTCTCGATTGCAGAAGTCACAAAGTGTCGAGAGCTGAGGCACAAGTGAGGAGACATGGAAGAATCACAAGTGGGGCCCGCGTGATTGACAGGTGGACATGCGTCGCCTGGAGAAGGGAGTCAATTCTCCATTGATTTCTCGCATCTCGGGGATTCACGGGATGAGAGCACAGGAGCTCGACGCTAAAACCCGTGAAAGGGCGAGTAGCGAGAGGTGCTATCGCTTAGCGTAGCCATTGGTCACGCACAGAGGGTGCTGACAGAAGGGAGCTATGCCCAGTACGTGATTTCGGATATCGTGAATTTGGGAAGGAAGAGTCAGGAGTTTCGACTCACGAGATTGCGAGTTGCGACAAGTGCCTTCAGGAATAGGCCTTGGTCATAGCACTGTGGTCACTCGGAGAGGGTGGAGCTCGTGCTTAGTGTTGTTCACATAGGGGAGCTTCCGAAAGGACCTGTGGATCGATTGGAATAAGATTCCAGCTAGGAATCAAAAGGGGTCGCTTCGGCTCATAAAAGAAACTGAACGATCCTTAAGACCGGGAGTTCACGTAGAGACTCTGTAAAGGCAGAGGTGGCGTCTGCAGCCTGTGCTAAGCTCCGTAGGTTTTTGGGGATTCTGTCCCTCAAAAAAAAAGGCGAAAAATTTATTACGCCGCAGTGGGTGTGTTACATATGTCAACTTTGCGAGGGCACATGTTGGGTGCAAGCCTATTTTGAGGAGATACTATTTTTGGAGGAAAAACCCAGAATGAGAAAAGTACAGCTGGAAGGAAAATCAACACGTGCAAAGAAATCATGCAAGGTGTACATGCAGGGAAACCTAACCACATTAGGGTTAGGGTTTTTGTAAAAGAATGTAACAACTTTTGAGCTGAGAATTAGTATATATAAGTACCTAGGAGGTCTAGGTAAGGGTGTGGCGAATTTTTGTAATGTTAAAAGAAGGAAACTAATGTAAGATATGAAACCATTTTTATAACCTGTTGAGTTGTAGGAGAGTCAAGCAACTCGATCCCGAGGGTTAGATCATGGGATGAGGAGCTCGATGCGATCTAGTCAGCCTCACAGGGATCGGGGAACCTGTTGTGACTATAAGATCAGATATTGTAGTACACGAGTGCCATATATTGCAAAGCCATAATAAAATATCTTAAGAGCCAAATATTTGTGGACATAGACCAGGAGGGGGTGAACCACGGTAATATATGTGTTATGTGATGTGATTGATTGCATGTTTCCCTTTTTCAAGTAGTTAGATTATGAATGGATGAATGGATAATTCTGCGGAATCTGTTATATGTTAGATCTGGTAGAATGCATGCATAGATTGAGTAGATGAATGAATATCAAGATTAACAAAAAGAACAACCAGATCAAGGCCTAATAAAATGAAATACAATCCCAGATCCCCACTCTTTCCTAGACTTTCAAGCATTTGATCATTGTAGTCACCCATAGAACTATCTCGGGTGAGACTATGCAGTACACTCGGTGTGTTGTGTTGCCTTCTGGTTTATCAGGAGGGCCGATAGTTTTAGAGTGATTTGTTGGAAACCATAGTAGATATGAACCTGGGTCATCCCTAGAAGGAGTAAAAAACAAAAAATGGTTATGTTTCCAGTTGGAACTACATGGGATTGAGTGAGTGGGATCCGTGAAAGAATCGCGCAGAAAATGGAGGTCTAGAAGGGGATGTTCAGACCGTGGAATCCAACGAAGGAGGAGATCAAAATATGGTTGAGAAAAAAGGAGCTTGAGTTTGCATACAAGGATAATAGAAACCCTAAAATAACGCCGTGCAAATATCTGGACAAGTACGTGTTTAGCGACATGCATGAGGTGTTTTTTTGTGATTTTTCACATGTATTGCAGGAGTGGCTATTGAGGTTGAAAGACAACCACCCTACAAATCGAATCAAGTAGATCGAGTGGAATCATGTGGAGATCGCGTAGTTACAACAAGTTAACAACAAATTCACGCGCGCAGTAGATTTCTGGCTAGACAGTATTGTCGCAGGGTTTATCACAGAATTTGTAGTAGATACCGCGAATTCTTACAGCGCAGTAGAGCAGGAGTTCCTGAGAAGACCCCAAGGTAGGTATATTATATCTTTGTACACTTCAATCAAGATCTTACTATATAACAAAGGTGTAATGACAATGTCATGAGATAGCTAAAATTCTTTGTGTGTATGGGGGAAGGGGGGAAGCACTGAAAAGAGCTGGAAAAATGGAGGAAGAGATGGATAAGGGAAAGAAGGATGAGGCCTTAGACCCAATCATGATGGAGGAAGATCAGATCAATCAGATCATGGAAATAGTTGGAAAAATGCATAGTGGAGTACCCTACAAATAGAAAATGAATAATGAGAAGAGAGGCATAGCATATAGAGAGGGCTTGGAAAGCGATGAAGAAGAGGTATAAGATCTCTGGGATGTGGAGCAGATTAAGGAAATCCTGCATGCAACATATGAAAGAAAGATAAGAGGTCCAAGGGTAGGAACAAAAGGCATAACTCTTATCCATGTCAGTGTCAGTGTGGAACCCATAAACCCATGTGCGACGAATACACCAGAAATAAAACCACCGTTTAGACAACCGAATTTTAGTGGAAGAAAGATAGTAGGAAGTGCACCCAATCAAGGAGTCACAACTGGAGGAGCTAGTTCAGGAAGTAGTAGTCAAGTATCTACACCACATGTAGGTTGTAGTTCATCACCGTTCAAAATGGCAGGACATGATCCCACCATTAGGTTACCATAATTTTGGGGAGAGGCATTATATGATCCCGAAAAATCACTTGTTTATCTATGAGAAGATTTGGGAAGCAAAGCATATCACAGATGAGGATACAAAACTTGCACAGTTATCTATTATGCTAAGATACCATGCACTGGATTGGTACATGAGCTTAGTTGTAAACAGTCCACCAGGAACAACAAGGACAATTGCAGATATCAAGAATCTATTGATAAATGAATTTCATAAGCCTAACTCAGAGGATCAGTATATGAATGAGATGATTGAAATCAGGAAAAAACCAAGCAAGTCTGTTTGGGATATCAATCAGAGGCTCAAACAATTGAAGGGTAAATTGAAATATGTCATGACTAACATGCATCATAGACATTTCTTTGTGAATTCACTACTACCACATTTGAAATACCCTTTGAGGCAACATAAGTTTCAAACTCAGGCAGAGGCTCTACAGGCATCCCTACAACTGGAAGAGAACCAGTATCAGAAGACAGATCCAGCAATAGAGGAGATGAAGGAGGATCTGAAGAACCTCACATTCCAACTAAACCAGAATATGAGCAAAGAGAAAAGAGAATTTTTTTGGTGTACCACATGTAGGACAGAAGGACACCATAAGAATGAGTGCCCAACTTTCTCACATTAGATGGAAACATGGCTACCAAACCCTTTGCCAATAGGAGGAACATGGTGCGATATACATAAAACACATGGACATGACCCATATCATTGTCCCATGATGCAGAAGTATCATATAGCACCCAAGAGTTCATATTGCAACTTTTTCAAATCAGTGGGTCATGATGACAAAGATTGTAGGACAATGGACTTGATGTGGGAGAGAACGTCGGACACCTATTGAGTGTAGGAAGAAATTATGACAAGGAAAGTTGAACCTCAGTTTAACCAGGTACCACCTCCATATAAAAATGCGTAGAATAAGTAAAACATTACGCAGCCTCAGTATAATAACATGCAGCCATAGTATAACCCCACACAGTATAATCAGGAGCCTCGGTACAATGCACCACGAGAAAATCAAACTAGATACAAAGGTGGAGGACGAGGTAGAGGAGGATTCGAAAGACGCAGAGGTCCAGTAGTGTGCCACAAATTCTAACAGCTAAGACACTATGCAAGGGAATGTTCACTTCCACCTGTGGCATGCATGTATTGTCACACATCAGATCATGATGCGGAGAATTGTCCAAAATTATTGGGAAAAATTCAAGAGAAGAGAAATCGGAACAATTAGAATGTTTAGTGGATTTCTACAGAAGCAAGGGATGATGGAAGAAATATCAACATAGTTACACACAAAGGAGCTAAGACAGGAGCTGACGTAGTACAACATGTTCCAGCACAACACCAATGGGTGAAGAAGGATATTGAACAACATAAACAGTTTGATGCTAGGAGAGAAAATAAAATATTCAAGGAGGCAAGACAAGAGTTCCTCAAGCAATATGTTGCGTCTACATCAACCACGCAACATACTCATAACATACCAATGTACGAGATTCCCTTATCAATGGATCACACCGGTGAAGTACCACCTATAGAACGTTTCTGCAATCCTTTGTTAAGCTACTGAATGATCCATCATCTGTTACATCATGTACTTCTGACTCGGATACAGGCTTGGAGAATTGGTAGCAAAGATTACATGAAGGTGCGCAAGAATAGACTGTGCAGTGAGATCGATAGGTACAGAGATAAGAGAACCTCCCAATTTTTATGGGGTAAATGACTTAGAAGAATTCCTAACAAGAAACGAAGATGAAGTGTTATAAAATTAGAGGCTCTTATCCCTGGACATAGCACTCAAGGAAACACTTGCAAGATGGTGGGGTGCACACAAAGAAACAGTTAAGGGCTGGTACCAATGTAAGCGATTATTGCACATTAGATTCGGTGCATAGTAGAGAAGCAATGAGATTCCAAGATATGATGGACATGGGACACCAGCATGACACTTGGATAAGTGCAGAACACTATTCAGGATGACACCACCAAAGGAATGGCCTCATCACTTCATTCATACCTTAGAAGGAATTCCAGAAAATTGGTATGTAGACCAGGAACTACGCAGAGGCACTACAGAATGGAAAACATTACAACAAAATTTTATATTAACCTTCTCATTCGAACATGAGAACCCCCACATAGATTCAACACTCAAACAAATAAGAGTGGTAATATTTTTTGATGAACCAAAGGTTGAACTCATGATGGAGTATCAACAACAGAATAGATAGACAATCAAAGAACTACTTTCATGCTACCATGTGCAGGAAGAAGAATCGTATGAAGATGATCCATGCAATATTAATATTATAGAATTTGAAGGTGAAAGAGAGGTGGAAGGTCCATCTCTGGAGTCATATTTTTTTGCTGTGCCAATCAAGGTGAATAAAGAAAACATTGGGACAACTGATAATCCCAAAATGGCCACCATTGGAGACTATTGGGATGAACAAAGAATGGAACGAATAACATAATTATTGCACGAGTACAGTGACCTATTCCCAACAATGTTTACAGAGATGAAAGGCATAGCAAGAGAGATAGGAGAGATGAAGATCCCTCTCAACCCTGAGGCTAGATATGTCAGACATAGACCATATAGAATAAAACCAATATATAAGAAAAAAGTGAAAGCAGAGATTGATATAATGTTGGAAGTTGGTATCATAGAGCTAGTGGAGGAATCTGAATGGATAAGCCCTATGGTAGTGCAAGAAAATAAACAGGGGTGGATAAGGATTTGTGTAGACTTGAGGAAACTGAATTATGCTTTCCAACATGGCCCTTTCCCTACCCCTTCAACAAATGAGGTATTAGAGAATGTAGGAGGCCACAAAGCATACTCATTTACAGGTGGATTATCAGGTTACCATCAGATCAATATAGCTCCAAAAGATAGGTACAAGACCACTTTTGCCACAAAATGGGGATCCTACCAATACACAGTCGTGCCTTTTGGGATGAATAATGCACCAGCCATATTCTCAAGGGTAGTCATAGCTGCATTTAAGGAGTTCATACACCAATTTTTAGAAGTATATCTGAACGATTGGACTATATAGATACTACTAAAGGATCATGTGGAAGTATTAAGGCTGGTGTTGAAGAGATGCAGGTAGTGTCAGATATCATTGAATGTCAAGAAGTGCATTTTTGGGACACCTTTTGGACTATTGTTGGGACATATAGTTTGTAAACAAGGGTTATTGGTGGATCCTTCTAAGATTGTAGTCATTGTTAATTTACCACCACCAAAATCAGTATGTCAGTTGAGAGCAACATTGGGACATACATGCTACTATAGAAAGTTTATAAAAGAGTATGCGCAGATCATTGCGCCAATGGATAAATTTTTAAAGAAAGATACTAAATTCCAGTGGAATGCGGATTTTCAACAAGGTTTGGACACCCTAAAGGAAAATACGGTAACAACACCTATTACAGTATTCCCATATTGGGAAAAAAAATCCATGTGCATGTAGATGCATCAACTATAACACTTGGAGAAATTATGGCACAACCAGGAGTGGGAGATTTGGACCATCCTATAGAATTTGTGAGCATAAAACGGTTAGAATCAGAGCATAACTAAAATACTAAAAAAAGAGAAGGCTTAGATATGGTCTATACACTTCATAAGTTCAGACATTCTTTACTGGGAAAACACTTCAAGATGTTCACATATCATTCATCCCTCGAATACCTAGTCAACAAGCCAGTGTTGGGGGGGAGGATCTATAGATGGCTACTGTTATTTCAGGAATTTGATTTTCAAGTGATATTCAAACCAGGGAAGCTAAATGTAGGACCTAATCATCTGTAAAGGGTAAAGAATGGAGAAGAAACTACAAACTTGGAAGACAACTTCCCTAATGCGTAGTTATTTTCAGTCCAAGTAGTTGTCGAATATTTTGCTGACATCATTGAATACTTGAGTACAGGGACTTTTCCACAATATTTTAACACTGCGTAGAAGAAAAATTTAGTAGTCAGAGTTGCATACTATCAACTGATTGCAGGAAATTTATCCAAGATGGGTGCAGACAACATTTTGAGAAGATGTGTACTCTAACATGAAAGGCCTAGAATTTTGGAAGAAGCACACAAGGGAATAGTTGGAGGACATTATGTAGAAAAAACTATCATGCAGAAGGTATTGCATGCAAGCCTATGGTAGCCAAAAATTCATAGAGATGCTAAGGAATATTTCCATAGATGTGATGTTTTTCAGAGGGTTGGTATACCTAATAGAAGGGATGAGATGCCCCTAAGACCACAAGTAAAGTTGCAGGTATTTGAAAAATGGGAAATAGACTTTGTGGGACCGATTAGCCCACCAGGTAAGAGGTCAAAAGAAAGGTATATGATTATTGTGAAAGAATACTTAACAATATGGGAAGAAGCAGCATGAGTCAAAGACTGCAGCACAAGGATAGCAACACACTTCTTGTTTGAGCAAGTGATCACTAGATTTGGTTGTCCAAGGATTTTTATGAGTGACCAAGGCTCCCACTTTATCAACAATACTATCAAGGCTATGATTGAGGAGTTTGCAGTCTATCATCAGAAGAATACACCATACCATCCTCAAGCAACTGGAACAGTAGAAGCCTTCAATAAGATCTTGGAGAATGCTCTAACAAAGATCTACAATGTCAACAGGGATGACTGGGATTTGAAGATACCAGAAGTACTGTGGGAATACAGGACTACATGCAAAAAGTTGACAAGACAGACACCATTCAGGTTGGTGTATGGACAAGAAGCAGTGGTTCCATTAGAATTTATGGTACCTAGCCTATGCATCGCAGCAATCACCAACATGACAAAAAGAGGCGCAGTGAAGGAAAGATTGAACCAACTAATAGAGATGGAGGAGGATAGGATTCTAGCAGGATTTCATCAGGAAGTAAAAAAATCAAGAGACAAAGCCTGGCATGACAGACATATCAAGAGGAAGAGTATCAAGGAGGGAGATTTAGTCTTTCTTTATGACAGTAAATTTCTTCAGCATCCAGGGAAATTCATAATACATTGGTTGGGGCCATATGAAGTGAATATTGTCACAGATGGGGGATTTGTACAATTGATAGATTTGGGAGGCACATAACTGAGAGGAATGATCAATGGAAGTCGACTAAAACTATATAGGGATAGTCGGCCTTCTAGCACTTAAAACTTACAACGTAGTAAGAAATCATGTACATAGTGTACTATAGTAGAAGTTAATTTATACACTATATGGAAGTTAAGTTAGAGAAAATGGGAAAAAGAAACAAAAAGGAGAAAAAGAAGGAAAAAGAAATACAAAAATAGAAAAGATAGAAAATACAAAAATACTGGAAAATACAATGCGCAGCAGAAACGGGACTCGGCATGATGGAAAAAAAAATGCATGCATGCAACATACATGTGATACACTGCACACTAAGGAAGGGATACAACATAAATATGCCGCTCACTCGATATGCTCAGCGCGTTGGAAAAGGGATCAACGGAGCGAAAATATGGAAAATGACGGTTACGGTCAGAAAAGGCGAAATTACGAAAAATGACGGTTACAGCAAAAAGGCGCCAACTGGTGGAATTTATGAAATTTAATGGAATGTACGCAAATAGTTTGATCGCATTCATCACAACAAGAGAATATTCTTCGAGAAGCTTCATAGCATTGATGACATGCTCTATATAAAGGGGAAACACAGGCAAAATATAACTTATTGTGAAATTGTAGAGATAGAGAGCACGTAGAGAAAAGGCGAATAAACGAGTGCATAGTGCAGACCAGTCAAAGCCATTTGGATAAAACCAACCAGTACCCACGATGGCATCGCCAAATATGGGTGCATCAAGCCAAGCAGCGAGGAAAACATGTAGAAGGGTTAGAGGGCCCTAGGAAACCAACGAGGTCGACCCAGAAACCACAAAAAGGGGAGAATTCATCGATGTCGACGCGATTCCCTCCCCACATGAAGAACCAGCAATCCCTACACCAGTGGAGGAAGAAACACGAGCCCCAACAACAGCTTCCATTGATATCGATCCACAGGAAAGTGCGCAGGGTCACGCTATAGATGACGCAAGAAACCCATATAAAACTACGACGACCAAGGGAGCCCAACAAACAAATGGTGAATCCACCACACGCACAGAGGTTGCAGTGCCCAAACCACCCAAAACAGGGTCTGCACAACAACAGGAGGGTTTGGTGGAAGACATCACTGGTCACCTAGAATCTGACATGGAAATGAGACAGATGGAGGCGGGGACCTCAAGCCAGCAACCAAGAGGAAAGAGAAAACGGCCCATGGTGCGATCGTCGCACGAACAACTTGATCTAGCTATCGTACTTTTTTTCATTCCAGAAGGAGTGAAAACCATGCCAACACTCCTAAGATGCATGGCGAAGTTGAAATATTCAGACCATGACATAGCCGATGGTGGAAAATTTCCCAAGTTTTCACCGCAGGAGTACATAGACAGCATAGGGACAGGTCCTTTTGGAGATCCAATACTACAACCAAATCCATGGGAAACTAACCTTGCCAACAGAGGGATTCTAAATCTGCTTGAGATTCCCCATTTCGCAAGGCGGAAAGAGGTAAAAAACTACATCAAGCAGTTGATGGCTATCCTCCATGGAGGATTCCTATGGTTGGAACAACTTGTCTCAATAGATGTAGAGATGATAGTACTCATCACAGGTTTGCCATCAAGGGATGAGAACCCAACGTAGTGCCTTGATGACAAATCAAAAGAGAAATCCTTGGCTGAAGAGATGAAGAAAAACTATGGTACAGAGAGGGGCTCACATGGGATCATAATCAAAAGGATCAACAATGCAACAACAAGGATGATCACCAAACTTCTGGCCTGCAAAATGCTCAAGAAATGTCACAAGGAGGAAGTCCCTATCAGGGTTGTCACAGCTGCAGCGTAGTGTGCTAATGGCACTTTTCTCGGCTTGCCCCCCTATTTGTTAAACTTATTTCTCGATGACTACAACGACGTGCAAGACTTCGGAATAGATTTCCACTACTCGTGGCTACTCATGTTGATTGTGTTGATGGGATGGAAGGAGCCCCCATACTCCCACTTCTATGATGGGATAGGTCGTTTTCGCACAGCGCAATACACATCGTTGGGGAGAAACTTGGACCCCAAACATAGAAGTGCCAACACAAGTATATTTTCCAGATACTTCAGTGAAATACAGGAGAGCATTGTGAATTCTTGGAGAATTACTCCAGACATGGTCGTGCAATTCAGAGACATGGCCAACTTCAAAGAAACAAGGCACAATATGTGGATCCAAGTGCACAGGGATCCAGAGAAGGAGTGGCTACAATTAAGATATTGTGTCACTGAAGAAGACATAGAAATGGCCATGAGGGATTGGCACGACGACTGGAGGATTCTGGTCTTAACTCAATAAGTACCTAAGGGTATGGACGTAGATGCAGGGTCAACCAAGACACCTACAGGAGACAAATCTACACTTAAAAAGCCGAAACCAACTCAGAAGTTGGTGCATCAGAAGAAGGGGGCTGCACCAAAGAAAGATGCGTAGGAAAGAAAAAAGGACACTACCCTAGCAACAAGAGAAGGAATGGGGGATACAAGAACACAAGAAACCCCCTCGGAAACCATCCCACAGGAAACAAAGCAATCCAATATGTCAATCATACATACATGGGGTTCGCGCAAGAAGGCCAAGGCACACAAGAAACCTCCATAGTATACGATCACTAAGGACAATGACGACCTCGTAGCATAAAAATTACAGGAACACGCAGCTAAGGAGTTTGAATATGCCCAACACCAAAGAGGTCGAATTCAGGATGAGTTGGCCGATATAAGGCAGGTCTTAGAACAGATCAAAGGAGTTCACAAACTTGGAAGAGGGACAGAGTCACTCCCCGCAGAAATGGAAGAAGAGGCAAGGGTTGCACCGAATGCACAGGATACCATTCAAACTATAGCGCAGGAGAGCTCGAACTTCCCAGTTACACAAAACATTTTGTCGATGGATGAGATGATAGCCCAGACACCATGAAGTATCTGGCACAAGTAGAGTTGGTAATGGAAAGCATACCAACTGAGGCACTGTACAAGCTTCAAGTCAGTGTCTCGCAGGAGGTGTAGTCGTGCACATGAACAGATGCAGTAGACTTGCAGCATACAAAGAATGGCAAGGAAATGTTAGAATTGGTAGTCGAGCAGGTCAAGCTCGAGACCAAGGAAGGAAAGGAATGCTCAAACAGACTAGAGCAGGGATTGATAGTAGCATATAACCGAATCCCCAACAATGTGCAGGCATCAGAGAGTAGCGCAGAGGGGAATATCAAACTCATCGTGCAAACAATTGACCAATACAGGCAAGAGATCGAGGAGTTAAAAGACAAGATCAATCCTATGACTCTGCTTGAGGTCCGAGAGCAGAGAAAAGCAGAAGTTGCACTCCAACTAGCATGGATGGGGAAACAAGTCAAGACAACAACATAATTGTTTGATAAAGTAGCGCAACTTTGGACAACACTGGAGGAGGATGAAAAGGTCCAACAGTGGAACCAGGAGGAAGAAAGAATAAGCACAACAATCTAGGACCTCAAGCAAAGGAAAAAGATAATGAGCATCATCGAGCATCTGAAAAGGACACGGGCCATGAAGAAGCTGCAGACAGAGTTAAAAGTTGCACAGACGCAGAAGCAGGAAAGACATGCCCAGATGGAACCTCTCCCAGATCAGGCAGCAGAGATAATCACACAGTTGGAGGAGGAAAAGAATAACATGGCATAAACATGGGCAGAGTGCATAGTAATCATACAAGAGGAGGTCACAACGCAAGCACTAGAGCTGCTAATAGAAAAATCCGCGGAGGTCCAAGCCAGAGGAAGGGAACTTGTAGACAAGTTCCACAACCTAGCATAGGTTGTCCAGGGAATACGAAATGCCTAGGTGGTTTGGGACGAGCCACATGTCAGTGTTGGGGGCCTCTTGGGCACAGGCCTATTTTGAGGAGATGTTATTTTTGGAGGAAAAACCCAAAATGAGATAAGTATAGCTATAAGGAAAAGAAACACGTGCGAAGAAAGCATGCAAGGCGTACATGTAGGGAAACCTAACCACATTAGGGTTAGGGTTTTTGTAAAAGAATGTAACAGTTGTTGAGTTGAGAATTAGTATATATAAGTACCTTTGAGGTCTAGGTAAGGGTGTGGTGAAGTTTTGTAATGTTAAAAGAAGTAAACTATTGTAAGATATGAAACCATTTTTATAACCTGTTGAGTTGTAGGAGAGTCAAGCAACTCGATCCCAAGAGTTAGATCACAGGATGAGGAGCCTGGTGTGATCTAGTCAGCCTCATAGGGATCAGGGAACCTGTTGTGATTTTAAGATCATAGATTGTAGTGCACGCATCTCCATATATTGCAGAACCATTGTAACACTCCAAGCTCGAGCCCCTGCTGAATTGTAATTATGTTTATAGGCTGGTGAGCCAAGTGTTTATAAGTTGAAGACTTATATGTTTATTAGGCCGAAGAGCCTAGATGATTAAGGCCATGAGCATGATTTTTGTATATGTAAATGCATATATCATTAATAAAATTACACTGTTGCGTGTAGACATACCATGAAGAAAGCGTTATGGGGGACTAGGCTCCACTAAGTAGGGTAAGGGAGGGGACTAAGCATTTAGGCATAGGGGGATAAGCTAGAGGGATTACCTCTAAAGGAATAATATTTTATTATTATTTCCCAAAGGATATGGTTTACATAGGTTGTGTTTTCGTAAGTTCCTAGGAAAGGGAATGAGTGCTAAGTGGACCTCATGCAGCTTCAGGAAGACATGTGTCAACTTGGGCACATGCAGTTTATAGTTGGGAAAGCCAACTCGTTGGGGGTTCCTCCTCCTCGCCATTCTCGTGACCCTCTCCTTCTCGCAAGTCTGCCACCCTACCTGATTCACCTACTGACTCACATACTGATCCATCATCTCCATTGTCGACCTCTGAACAAGCATGCACCCTGTAACTTCCTTAGTCGTGTTGTGTCTTAACCGTTGGTCGTTGTAACCCACACAGTTCTTTGACTGAGTGTGGCTTGCTGTTGTTACACATTATTTTCGTCATCCCTATGATCATTAATGATGTAAACCTATCTATTTCCTTCAGAGGGGTCAGTGACCTGAGTTTCTAAAGAGAGAAGGGAGAAGAACTTTTCCTGAGAAAAGAAGTTGCATTTTCCTTTGTAAAAACCCCATAAAAAAGGAAGTTCGCAGGTTGCTCTATAGGCAGGGTGTGAGAATGCCTAATTCTCGTAGGTTGCACCATAGCTGGGTTGCGAGAGGTTCGCAAGTTGCTCTATAGGAAGGGTGCGAGAATGCTTACACGTGGGAAAAACGAGTGTTTTCTCGAATCTTCTAGAAGGAGAAACTTCCATGGTGAGGTGGCATCCGAATGGTTTGGATCTTACTCGCTTTCATGATTTAGTGGGACCATCCTAACCTCCTCATCTTATCCTCTTCAACTTATAAAAGGAGAGGAGTTCTCATGTAGAAAGTTAGCTTGGTTAGTTTGGAGCTTGGATTGGGCTAAGTTGGATTTGGCTTGGAATTATTAGCTTGGTTAAAACGACTTTGGGATTTGCTTTGTCAAGATAGATTGTGAGTAGCTATCAGATCCATGGTCTTAGAACCCTTGGAGCAAGAAGTGTGTGGGGAACAAAGGACAGTTGGAAGGGACCTTACGACATCAAGGCCATGGTTGTAATCTCTCTTTCACATTTAATATGAT
>JASDQU010172818.1:2379-20914 GCA_032191745.1 Picea mariana
GTTGGTGAATCAGTAATAGAGCAATTTTATCATTTTTTACCATAAAATGCAAATTTTATATGAATGTAGCATTATCATCCAATAGTTGCAGAGAAAATAAACATTGAAAAAATGAACAATCATACACATACATAGTACACCGATGTTTTTACATGGAAATCCAAAGATGGATAAAAACACGTTATGCTTTTTATTATATGTCTTTAAGAATTAAATTCATTGGAAACACCAAATTCCTTTTTTTTCTAGCTTGAACTGGAAGAAGGTTCCAACCCCCTAGTTTCTTAGGCCAGAACCTGAAGGAAGCTCAAAATATCCAATTCTCTGAATACGACCAAAAGGAGTCTACGACCTCCTAAGTTTTCTAGCTACAACGAGAATGTGGCTACAACCACATGTCCTTGCCCCACCCAACCACCCTGAACTATAAGTAGAATGATGGAACAATTGTCACACTATCACTATGAGATATATTGTTGTAAGCCTGTACCAATCAACCTACACCAAACAACCTGTAACAACTTGTATGGGTAACATGTGTCAACATGTACCATACATTAACCTGTACCATAAACAAATGCATCAACCATGCATTAAGCTTGTGAAAATAACATGTCACAATAACATGTCCAAACAACCTATCACAACAACCTGTCTCATCAATCTTATCAACCAAATCAGATCTACTTGCCAAGATCAATCACCAAGACAACTCTCAACCATATTCACAATATCACCAAGATGTTCATCAACCAAGCATAATACAACAACTCATAATCATCACCAAGATCAATATGTACATCTAATAATATACCAATACAAATATGCTACATCATCCATAAACCATGTGTGAACAATACTACTAACAAGTCCCTCCAACCATGTACGAAGTATGTACCAATCATGCATCAACTACTCATCAATTATGACTCATCAAGATGTACCAACATCATCAACTATACACCTCATGTATGTGTCGACTCATCAACTACTTCTCTCAACCATGTACCCAACATGTACCTCAACCATATAACAAATACATATACTAATATAACCATCAAAAAGGTATCTAGCAACCAAATACCATAAACATTACATCAAACCATGTGCCACAACCTCATTGTTATACAACCTCTATATGTAACTTACCTCAACCAAAACTCCCTCATCAATTTTATCATCCAAATATGATTTGTTACTCTGTAATAGACTTGGTGTATATGATCACATACCTACAAACCTTCATTAACTTTAACAACAAGAGACTATCATTTTAATCAAAATTTACTTTAGTCTCACATGACTAATTTTGGATTAGTCAACAACCATATTTTTCAATAATCATAACTATGTATATGTAATTAATAAAGATCTAGAAATTGTACAAAGTATTATTTGGTGTCTTTTGTGAAATTCCTCCATATTTCACTACTTGGAACCTCTCAGAAAAAGAGTTATAGCAAAAATGACATACCTTGTTGAATTTTGGTTTATTCTAGAAAGCGAACTTGTAGAGAGTTCCCCGCACGAAATATTTGTGGTATGGATATGAAAATGGTACACAGAATACTGCAGAATGTAATCTAATCAATACATTTCGTCTTATTGAATTTGGATCTGTTATGAGGACGTTATGACGTTTTTACCCGAAACACATGTTTTAGACTAGTTTCAAGACTAACCACAAACCTTATTTTTCACAGAGTGTAACTCCAAAAATACGACCCACAAGATGAAATTTGTATCACAACTACTTCGATATCTTTCCTAAACGACTCCCCAATTTGATGGTTTGAATCATTCTATAAAAAATTTATTGTGAAAATGGTGAGATGACCTGTAAATAACATACCTTAGAAAGCATCATCAAAATAATTTATCCTCCCTTGAATTTCAGTCTTCTTTACTTCACATTCCCTCTAAAATTCGACTTAGATATCCTTTGTTTACCTCAGTCACTTGTATATATTCAATATACTCAAGTGTCATTAAAAATGAGAGACACTTTTCTCTTATTTATACTTTCATGTAGCTTCTTCAAGGGATTACCTGCTAACCATCTTAACTCACTTTCCTTATTTTAGGGCTAACCTACTTCTAACCACTTGTCCACTTAGTAATTTATCCATTCAATTTACTATTTAAATATTTTATTTTGTATCCACTTTGATTTATAGTACACTCATCACTTCACTTTATTATTTAAATTACCTTGTAACCATCTTAACCCACTTTCCTTATTTTAGGGCTAACCCACTTCTAACCACTTGTCCACTTAGTAATTTCTCCATTAACTTTATTATTTAAATAATTTCTTTTGTATCAACTTTGACTTATAGTACACTCATAACTTCACTTTATTATTTAAATATTTTTTTCTTTGCAACCACTTTGACTACTTTGACCTTTTGGGGCTTCTAGATGACTCACGAAGGTTCTCCAACTTCGCATGGCCATAACTCTCTAATCGTGGGGAGTTATGTGACGTTCCACATACCACCAGAAATGGCATGAGATGTACTATCCATATAGAATATTATTATATGAAAATGTATCAAAACACATGCCATTATCCATCAAACAAACTTGGGTCCATTGCCCAAACCATTCTGCTACCGAATTCGCTACTGGACTTTCTTCAAGCGTTGACATGACAACCAACCCAATTAATCAACACTAAGTTTAGTGTTGATAAGGGGAAAGGAAAATTTGATCCCTCAACTAGCGATACCAGTACTTTCTTGCAGATCCCCCAATTCCTGGATGAGAACATCTCTTCGGGTCGAACGTTGGGACCTTCTGCTAACAAATAGAAGAGCTAGGGATTTCTTTTCTCTGGTTTGCACAATTTTTCTGGGAAAATGAGTTAATTCCCAGTCATAAACACTCAAAACAAAACCTCAGAGGTCGTCCTAAACAGAACTCACTCTTTGAGTATACTTGTGATTCTAGATCTCTTAGCAGAGGAGAAATCGAATTGAGAAAACACCTACGCAACCTCTCATTTTTTGTTGCAATAACATTCGAATGATATTCGAATTCAAACTCAAATCACCCAGATTTGAATGAATGTTCGAGATGGAGTACCATGTTTTGGAATGAGGTGAGTTAGATCCTCTCCAATAACTTCATGACTTCCTTCATGCCTTAAAAAAAATCTCAAACACCACTTTATACAGGGGCCATTTCTAATTTGTATTGGATTCAGTAAACTAGAGGCCTCACCTCTCTATTGACTTGATTTCTTACCAATTGTAATACCCATAGGTCGAAGCCCAATTGTAAATATAATGTAATTGTACATATAGGTTGGTGAGCCAGGATACTTTGGCACCAAAGTGACTTTGTATGTATGTTTTTTGAGGTTAGAGTGTTTGTGTGGTTATTAGGCTTGAGAGCCAGAAAATAAAAGACTAGTGAACCTATACTTGTAAAATGTAATCACACTCAATTTTTAATGAAAACACATCATTGTTGCAAACCCACTAGGCAAAAGAGTATGGAGGGATAAAATCCACTAGAATGGGAAAATAGGGGCTAAGATTCTAGGATTAAGGGGCTAAGCTAAGAGGGTTTAATCCTAAAGGAATAATTTATTAATATTCCTATAGTATAAAGTTTAAAATCTACGGATATAGAATATATCGTAAGTTCCAAATTGTGAAACGTATCCCATGTGGACCCAAGCTAGTTCCCAACATGACAAGTGCCAAGTTGGGAACATGCAAGTATAATTGGGGGGATTTAGTTCATTTGGTCATCATTCTATTAGCATTCTCACCTTCATTACTCTGTTGTCATCCATACCATGTTGTTGCCATCACTTGTACATGTACCAAGGAAATATTTGGAGTCGTAGGATACTAGTAACATGAAAATTCAGATGAAGAGGTGGATTTTTAGGGTCGTGGTATATTGAAGAAGCGGGTCTTCAAGCCAGTGAGCATTCTCTCCAAGTGAGTGAACTGTTGGGAATTGATTCCCAAGGTTCCAAGCTATAGCTAAAGGGATCTAAGATTTCTTGTTCGGCATGTTGTTGAAGCCTACAAGGAAAGTGGGGCAGTCGAAGGAAGAGAAGGGGCACACTTCCTATGGTAGAACATGCATGTGGGGAATGAAGGACTATAGGCTATTAGCTTGAGTTGGCACATGATTCTGAATTTTTACCAATGTGTGAGAGACGTTGGCCTAGTTAGGATTCTGTTTCCCATGTAGAGTTGAGCCACAACTAAGAATTATGATCAGTACAGTATAAGGCTGGGTGGCCGACGACTATGAGTTATGATCAATACAATCTAAGATTGGGACGAACGTGGAAGGCCTTCATGTAGTTGATAAATTTTACCAAGATAAGTGTTAATTATGTATTTAGTTTATATGTTGTGTTGGTATTTATGCATTTTATTTGATGGAGTTTTCGTGTGTATATTGTATCTATATATTTGTTGTTATTTTGCATTAATCTGTTTTTCGTTTTCAGTTCCGATTCATATGTGATCCAAACACGCCCTCTTTTTTTATTCTCTTGTTTCATGGAGTTAGCACCAGAGTCGAACCTGGCACCGGAACCGCAATCGCGAGGGAGTCCTTGATTTTGACCAAAGTCAAAAGGAGGGCGCAATGCACTCAAAATTGACGCATGTCCCCGTTTAAAGGAATCCATTGGTTGATTTCACACGATTGCAGGAGGGATCTGCCTCTTTTTTTTTAAATTCAGAGAGGGGGACGCAACAAAATCAAATATGGACAAGTGCCCTCTCTTTCTCGGTCGATCAACTAATAGATCTGCTTTTCAAATTTCTAATACTTTTCAAATTTATAATACGATATGCTATCCGTTCGCGTGGATTCGTTCTCCACTAATGAAGTCAAGTTGTCCTGCATTCCACTACTTCAGATCGATTTCTCTCCACTTTGTGAAGAGGCTTTCACAAATGCTCTGATATCGTGACAAATTCAGAAACAGAGAAAACTAGAGATGAAGCAAACAACAAACAATGTGCGGGAAAAACACCATAGGGAAGCGGTACCCTCCTTAGTATTAAATAGAATACAAGGTTACATAATGGATCAAATGGATAGAAACTACAATAAATAAATAAAAAAATTGAACGTAAACTAAAGTCTAACTATGACTGAACTGGACAGCTGGTAGACATGAAGACAAACATAATAAATACAGGGAGATTACTCCAATAGTAAGAACGTATTCTTAGATTTGCAATAGGAAAAACCTACAATGTGGATTTTAAAGTCCAAAATTAATGCAGGACAAAACCAAAGGAGATTGAACATATAAGCGACTATAGAAATCTGTACAGTAGTATGTGCGATGTCAGGGAGGAGTTCTAGACACAATCCAAATGGATATAAGCAGTAATTATGTCGTGCTCCCTTGCACAATAACTGTACAGGATAAGTTGAGTGGGAACATGAAGAGTGGATAAATGATGCCCCATAAATTCTCGATAAAGTTTTTGTAAACTTGAAACAAAGACAATCCTTCTAAACAAAGAGATTTCAAAAGAAGGAACCCATAAATCCCTCTTATTTCAAAGGTTTTATCCCTTACCTCCAAATACAGTTAGAAATAGGGTATTGACAAAGTGTAACATATATTTGAGAAACAAACATGTATACTCTAAAAAAAAATAACCATATTCAAATACTAACATACGAACAAAATACCGAAGTAAATCAAGAGATGTACACATTCGAAAAAGGAGTTTCAGAACGAATGCAACCAGAATTAACAATCCACAAATAACCCCATCTTGTTGTCCACTAGTACATAAAATAACTTGTGAAAACCCGAATTAAGGTGTCATTTACCATTTCCAAAACAGAAGTCGTTTGATTCAGCCACGATCTGCATTTTCTGCCAATATCCTTGGCCAATATCCTTGGCTCCTATGTTCAACATTTATCTTCAAAAGTGTTCTTGATTTTCGATTATTATAACTGAAAATTTATTCCATCAAATTCTAAAACTACTTTACTGCTTGCATCTGCCTTAGAAAGAGTGGTGGGCCTTGAGATTGTGGTCCTTTGCACAAAAGGGAGATACTTTATCTTCTTGTAGTAAGCCAATACAACAAATAAAATTATTCAAAGAGCAGGCATCGTATACACCAAGAATTGCAGGTTTGTGTATTGTTGTGGATCGAGTTTTATGTAATATTTGTACTATATTTTGTTAAACTTAAGCTAGCAATATTTAATAGATAGGATATATTTAGGGTCCATCATGAAAATCAGTCCAATATATTTTAGTTACTAGTATTTATGAAATTTAATCTCACAAATGGATTTGATGATAAAATTTCAGCCATAGAACACTATTATACATATAAATACTAATTTTTATTATTTTACTTTTCTGCACAATTACAACACAATTGTATAGTTGGATTCAGATCCATCTTATTCTAAACATAGAGAGAGAGGTTGATAGAATCTCTCAACAACCTTCAATAAATCCAAACCAATCCAAATCCAAATTTTATTGTAAACATTATTCCAACACCCTCCCATAATGCTTACATTACAAATATTATATCATAATTACAATACTCAAATTTCAACATAAATATTTGTCTTGATATGGTTTTCATCAAGGCTCCTATCCACTTTGAAATATCATTTGTGGAATTCCTTGGAAGAGGAAATTTAGACAATTATATAGGATAGTGATCTAATTAATAGATATTTTAAGAAGTCAATCATATAATTTATTTTTTTAAACACATCTACAACAATATACACTAAAATAATTTGTAACTGATAATCTTGAAGCACCAAAGTACAATAAAAATCTCTAACTTTTCACACTTGTAAACATACTCAAACTAATCAGAAGTTCGTATATGAAATCAAAGTACCTAAAAACAACTAGCTTAAAATATGTTACTATGTTTTGTAAATTGACTCTTCATACTATATTTGACAAACACTATATATATTAATAGGTATTAACACAAATTAGATAAAATATCCACAACACCACAATAAATATGCAACCATCGTATCACCGTAGATATCCATATCCATCCCACGGAGAAAACTTGAATTTGCGTTACATGGTGATGTTGCATTCAACAGGGGGTGTGCCATTGAAACATTTGGTGGCAAGACAATGATCCTACATTAGGAAGTTCCTTCTCGTTCAAGCATAGTCTAATTTTTGGGCTGTTGTAAGTGCCACTGGCTGATCCCACCTGTTTTCACCTGCATCCAGTACGTACGCTTTTACGCTGGCACACACAATGGCTTCAACGCAACTAGTATGGCAGTGGATTGACAAGTTCGGTCACAAGGACAGATGTAAACCGAATGAAGTAAGCGAGCACGGTGCTCGTTGTTTTCGCGCGCAACAAGCACTCACTGGTGAAGCAACGGATTTCTATCCTTCCACGCAGCGAAGTCTCTCAACATGGTAAGAGAGGTAAATCAAATAGTTGCAGCACGGCCTCTATACCCTTGTTTTTTTTTAATGACCACCACCACATGTAACTGCATTATGAAGAATATTCTCTAAGAATATTCTCTAAGAGACGTGTAACAATGCTTATACAATATGGTAGAAACGCTTCCATGTTTAAAAACAATTTTTCATGGGATATGTCAACTCTGAGTTGCACTCAATGATTTCTCTCCATCCATTGAAATAATTGTTTTGTGTCCTAAATCAGTTTATCAGTCTTCATAGGAACAGTCTATCAGTCTTCATGGAACAGGCACAGCAGATCTGGAAGAATTTTGCAACAAGGAAGACACTTCAATGCCAGATCCAAGTTTTTGCAAGAGTATTTAAAATTTCAATCAATACGTCAACCCCAGGCCCCTAATTTCTATTAGAGCTCGGGATGCTTTTACAACGCACATTCCTTGACATCTAAACTTCTTACCATTTAAACTGTTAACGTGATTTGATACATTATTAGATTTACTTCACTGTGTGTTTTTATGCCATCCTCGCTTGAGTAGATGGTGGTTATGACTTGATTTGGAAGCAATTTTGGGTAGCCTCTTGTCTTCCATGTTGTTTAACTTGTTCTTATACATTAGGTATCTAGTCATAGCCATGCTCTCAATAGGGGAGAGGCTAGTTTCTACGAGGACGATGGGATAGGGCGTATTTCCTTTAATTTTGAGATTATAGGTTATAAAATTCTTTTGTATTTTCTCTATCTTTCTCTAGGATTCACGAGAGATACTACAGCCCCATACTTCACATCCATAAAGAATAATAGGTGTAACAAGAGTCTCAAAGAGGAGTTTCTTCTTATCCCAACTCCAAAGTTCAGCTGATTTACAATTGTTTTCAAGCCCATAATAAGCTTTCCATCCCCCAATGATCATTTTCTCAATGCTATAATTCCAATTAAGCTTGTGGTGAATATCAATTCCAAGATATTTGTATGAATTCACTTCCTCCAAGTTGTTGTTATCATATACAAAGGTATCATAAGGGATCTTATTGGATTTAACAATCATGACCTTAGTTTTATCAGTATTAACAATCATACCCATATTGGAGCAAAAATCCTTGAGGATTCTTAGTTGGTTTTCAAGATCATGGGGACTCCTTTCTGTAAGAACGATATCATCGGCATAAAGAAGAAGATTGATGACTATATTAGTGAGTGTAGGGCTGACACAACGTGCTTTTTCCAAACATTCTTCTAATTTATCAATGCATATGCCAAAAAGGGTAGGGGACAAGGGACAACCTTGTTTGACTCCGATTTTGCTCTTTTGACCAGCCCTCATTGTTTTTAAACTTAGCAATAACGTTCTCATACATCCTTATTGGAGTAACCCATTGGAGTAACCCTCAACTCGAGAGACACTTTTATCTCTTCCAACCTATTCCAAAGGTTTTTTCTAGGAACCATGTCAAAATCTTTCCTAAAGTCAACAAAACAACAAAAAAGATTGGTTTTAGTATTGCGGAACTCCTCTGCAATGATCCTAAAGGTAACAAGATGGTCCAGAGTCGAATGATATCTCCTAAACCTGGCCTAGCCTTTAGCTATTTTACCGTGACTTTCTAGCCAAATGCTAATCTTCTTTTCTAAAATGATTCCATAAAGCTTGGCTAAAATCGGGCTAATCATAATGGTCCTATGTTTTTATCCCCATTTTAAAAAATAGGAACAATGAGGCTTTGCATCCAAGGTTTAGGGAAGCCCTGCTTGAGTGCTAAATTGAAAAGCTTGTGTATGTGAGGAATAAGGATTGATCCTCTGATTTTAAAAATTTCAGCGTGGTAGCCTTCAATGTCCTTAGCTTTCCCATTAGTGAGTCGCTTAACCCTAAATTCTATGTCATCTAAAGAAAAAACTTCTTCCTTTGTAGGGACAATATGAATGTTGTCTATGGCATTAAGGAACTTGTAAAGACTTTTAAGGTAGGAATTCCAGTCCGTTAAGGGAATCCTATTATTTTCTTTAGTATTGTGTTTTAAAATTTGGCTCTAGAACTTCTTAGGATCCAACTTGTATAGTTGTGAAAGTTGTTGTTGCCTTTTATTGATATAGTATCTTTTTTTTCTTTTAGGGCTTTGTACGTATTGATCTTATCAAGTTTTAAGGGCTCATTAGAAGCATCCATAATGGCTTTCCTAACAATTTTACATTCTTTATCATACCAAGGGTTGGTTGTTCTATTATTTTTTTTATGGGACACCTCGAAAGAGAACTTGTTAATGGAACTAGAAAGGGTAGTTGTAAAATTATTATAGAGTTCTTCAATGTTGTCCTTATAAGTTAGAAGTTTTAATTGACTATTTAAATCCTTTAAGAAAATGTCAACTTTACTTTTGTCAAAGCGCAAATTCTTTTTATTATCATAATTCTCTCCAATGGTACTCCTATGCATGGAAAATTTTAGAGTTAGGGTTAAAGGTTCATAATGAGAGTCAGGCTCATGGTCATTTAAAAGGTCAAAAGTTGTTATTTGGTTAGAAACGAGGATATTAGATATCACATAATCTACAACACTACTACCTAGCCCGTGAATACAGGTCATTTGGTTTGAGTTTGGCCACTTCATTACTCCATTGCAAATTATTAGGTCTTGAGAGCTTCAGAGCTTGACCAATTCAGTACCAAACAATTTCTCAATTAGGTCTTGAGAGCTTCTTTTCTAGCAATTAGATAAAACAAGGTCCTCATCTAGCCATACAGGATTATGGTTGGATTCATCACTTAAAAGAGTAGCTTGTTTAGTTGCAGTCCTAGCATTAAAGTCTCCTAGTAGGAGGAGATTACCTTCATTTTTCAAATTATAAATATCTTGTTCTAAATTATTATAGGGACAATTTTTATCTAGATTATTTTTCTTATAAAAAGTAGAATTAATAGGTGCAAAATAACAAATTTCTATATACAACTTCTTAGCATTGGTGTCTGAAATTTATATCCAAATGTATTGATTAAGATGGTCAATCTTATGAAGTTGAATGTGAGGAGAAATGTTTTTTCTAATATAACAAGCTATGCTTCCTACCCCTCTACGATGGGAGTTTTTGTTCCATGCCGACCACAAGACAAATCCTTCCATGTTAGGGACCTCAGATTCCTCATGCTCCCAAGTTTCAACTAGACAGACAATATCAATACCACTCACGATCCAACTTTTCATAGGACCTTTGCGCCATGGAAATCCACGACAATTCCAAAAAAGGATCCCAAGTGTCCCAAATTTCTATTTATTATTATCCTTCTGGTCTCTATCCCAAACAATAGCTTTTTGATTTCTAATTATTGCTCATTTTCCTTCTTTCCTGGCTTATTTTACCTTTTGAACTTCCTTCCTTAGTTTAACTTGGTCTTCGGGAATGAGGTCTTCATTTATAGATATTCCCGACCCTTTTAAGCTAAGAGATTTACTAAGTATGCTATATTTATGGTCAGTACAACTTACTTTGACACACATCAGTCTATCTTTGTGATCAATTATTTTTTCTAGCCTCTTTGCTTCTATGAGGTAAGTTGTATCAATTTGTGATTTATTTTTTAATTCTTCTTTTACTATTGCTAGTGTATCCTCCTCTTGTTGTTCTTTTATACAAAAAATTATGAGGTTCAAGGATCTTTTGTTATGCTCATTGTCCAATTCGATTAGTTTATTCATTTCCTCTTTGATGGGTTTGATATCTAATTTGTTTTCCATATTACTGAAGGTCAAATTGTTGGTTAGTTTTTCTTCTAGCTCTTTAATCCTATCTCTCAAGTTGTGATTTCCTTCAACCCCTCCTTCTTGGGTTGATTGTTTATGTTTTTCCATTTCTTGAATTCTATCTTTTATTGTTTGCAATTCACTCTTGAACCCTAAGAATCTATCCTCCATTTGAGTTTGAATAGTATCTTTGATTTTTTTTATCAATCATTGGCTCTAGCTCTATTTTGAGTTTTACGTCTCTTTCTTCACTCATTTTTTCTAATGTTTCTAATTCTATTTGGATTTTGGCATCTTTTTGTTCTCTTTTTTTTTCTACTCATTCCATATAATCTTAAAGGATCTCTACGGTGATTTTGGGGGGCCTCCCATTGTTAGGGTGAGTTTTCGGAATAGGTGGTGGAGTGTTCATATTGAAAAGAAAATAAAAAAGATGTAACAATTATTATTAAGGATTGACCTTATCTCTCAAATCAACTTTTACTTCTAAAACATAAAATAAATAAATCGAATATATTTAAATCTCTTTAAGTAAAATTAAAATTGAATCAAAGTAAAAAGTGATTCACCTCATTTCACATGTCCAAATGCTCAACCCTTTGAGAAGCCAAAAAATAATTTATGAAGACTACAGTCCAGAGAAACTTCATTATTCTGGGTAAAAAAGGTAAAAACTACAAAGATTATTCCCTGTCAAAACCCTAGATATATAATCTTAGAAATAAAATATCTCCTAAAATATAAATAAACAAATAAATATTATTCTTGTTCAAAACTCTAGATATATAATCTTATAAATTAAAATATTATTTACTTTGAAAACCCTAAATATATAATCTTAAAATATATAATTTCAAAACCATAAAAATCTACTATGAAATTATTATTTATTTTTTAATATTGAATTCATTATTAAAAAATAGATAACAATAAAAAAAATATAATCTTTACTCAAAAAAAACTTAAGAAAACTCAATCACTAAACCATTCAGTTTTTACTATGACAGCTCAATCAGTAAAGGCCTTCTCTAATAATCTCTTCTATATCAAATATCACTTCTCAACATCCATATGTTTCCAAACATACTGTAACCCAATAAACAATACAATAACAATTCAACTTCTAAAATCATGCTTATTTTTAATTATCAAAATATGCTTGATGAATAATAATGTCACAATCTCTTAAGAGTCTTTATTTTGTTTAATAGTTATCCTCAAAACAACCAAAAAGCTTTTCAGATATACTCAACTAATGAAATAAAATTATGAAATTATACATAATAATGATCAATCCAACTACAATCTTAAATCATGAATAATATTATTCATGATTTTACCCTTCATAATCCTTTGTTTTCCAACGACTCTCTTAATCATGAGTAATGATCCATGAGATTCTATAATGTATGATCCGTTGTCTTCAACTGATAACGATAACAATGTCAACATTGACATAAAACACAGAAGCGGGGTGCGGGGCGGGAAGAAAGATGAGGGGACATCGGACGAGGAGAATACGAAGGGCTCACCTAAACATATTTTATATATAAACCAATAGAGAGCAGAGCTGCAAGAACGTCCACTCCATCGCCATGGCCGGTTCTTCACTGATCCCTGGTATTCTTGATCGCATTGTGCAGGCGGAAATAATCCCCCTAATGCCATGGCACACCCGTCCCCTTCTGATGACCTTGAGCAGACCCTGGAGGGACGCGTTACACGCAATTGGATTACAAGGCGGAAACACATTAGACCCCATTGGAGAACGCGTTGCTAGAGTAACGCGTTTGAAGCAGCCGCTTCAATGCCGTCTTGCCGCGGAATATTATCGTATCACTAGACACAGGTACTCAGAGCTCTTCATTCTTCGCCATTATTACCATAGATTCTTCCGTGATCATTGGATTGATAGTTTATTTATTGCTGTATTTAGTTAAGTCTTTCCTAACAACGTTTTCAATTTTATAGCCGAAATGTCCCCGATGAACATGAACCTCAACCCGGCTATATGGTGAAACTTTTTGATGGGCAATGGAGAAACGTCGCCCCCATCAGTGGAAGCGCCCCCCCCCACACACACAAGTTCTACTGCGGGACACGTTTTAGGAGTGGTTGACGGAAGCCTGTATTTTGGTGAACGCCTGCCTGGCAGTATTCCCACCATTAGAATTATTGCTTTAGACGTTGGCAGCGGTTTATGGCAATGGAAGGAAGTATGTAGACGTGAAAATAATCGCGATCTTCTATTGTATATATGCAGATCAAGCCGGGTCGCAGGTAACCTTTATGTATATCGCATATGTCACAGAGGGAATGATTTGCATTCTTATTTGGATATAAAAGATTCTTATTTGGATATAGCAGAGATACCTGCATGGGAACAAATAACTGATTGGGCACCCACAGAAGATCACATCACCTACTCTCCGCGCCCAATTTTTGTGCATGTGGGGAACAGACTGTATTTCTTTGGGGCACATTCTTACACAGAGATTGTTTCGTTTTTTGACCTGAATACCCGAGCATGGAACAATAGCATTGTCGAAGCTCACCTTCGGGGCAATCTGCATATTGTTGAGAAAAATGTTCTGCTCGTAGCTTACAACTACAGGAATTTCCACATACTGAGATATGATTTGACAAAGACAAATGAACGTTGGATAAGAGCTGGATGGATGTTATCGCCGACTGATCGTGTATTCAAATGGACTTGGTGTGTTGAATACGATGACCTAGGAGAGAAGCAGTTGTGGATATATATTTGCTCGCATAGAGGAGGTGTGGATTTCAACCTGTGTAAATGGCAAGTTGTACAGAGGTTACAGGAAGGAGGATTGATTCGCAAGGTTTGGGATGACATCGTGCTGCCTGACGGAGAAGTAGAATGTGAACTTGTTAATCGCACACCACTTGACCAACCCATTGAACAGGTTGAACCTATTTCTGTCCGTACCCTACACGGCTTTCACCGGAGCGACTCCACTAATTTTCAAGATATACCGGCGTTAATGTGCCCAATTACTCAGTCTATTTTAGAATGCCGGAGGCTATCATGATGATGTTATTATATAACCTCAATAAATCATTTTTTAGAGCTTTGTTACTGTTTGTATATTAGCACAGCCTATATAAAATGTAATATGAAACGTTTGGTTGCATTAGGTTGATAAATTAAACGTGGCAATTACATATTATTACAGTGATTTTTTAATTGTGTTCATTATCCTTTCGACATAACCAATAAAAAAATATATCATAAATTTAGTCATATAAATAAAAAACATTGATACAAATATATATCAAAAAGTTAATATAAAAAAAAAAAATTGACACAAATATATATGGAAAACTTAATATAAGATTAACCAATTGAGAAAAAAAGTTATTTTAAAGTTTATAAACAAAATATTAAACTATCTTATAAAATTTTCAGACAAAATAACAGAACTCTGCAGATCAATATGGAAAAGTTAACATACGATTAACAAAATGAGAAGAAAAAGTTCTTTTAAGGTTAAAATATTAAACTCTCTTATAATTTTTTCAGACAAAATAACAGAACTCTGCAGACCAATATTAGGAACAATTTTATACATTTTTCATTTACAACAACATTTCTAAAAATCATTCTTACACAACTGTGACTAAATATTAAAATTAAAATAGCAAAAAATACACTATAACTTTGTATTCATTTTTACCAAAATAAAGGATTTTTAAAAATTTCTTAACTCGTTATATAATATGAACTTGTACTTCTACACTCTCACAAGTATATTATATCTCATATTAGAGTTTGAATTTGTACTTCCATACTCTCACAGGTATATTAGAGTTTGAACTTTTAATTTCACATTCCTACAGGTATCTATTTATAACCATGGTTAAAGGCCTTTCCTACTTATAAGACCTAAATCACATTTCCATTATTTTTTCACATATTTAAATAGATGAATTGGAAATTCAAATTGATTCATTAAATGAGAACCTGATTGCACTCAATGGAATAAATATGAAATACTCAATACAATAAAAATGAAATTAGGATTTTTTTTATTTGCAATACAAAATATGTGTTCAAAAATTATAAAACTATTTAAATTCTTCTATATGTAAAAAATGAATTCTGCACATTAAATCCAAATGGTTCAAGGAAAAACTCACTTTTTAATAACTTTTACTAAAATGTACACCCAAAATTTCTTACAAATCCAAATTTGAATATTCATATTGGTAAGTGTCCCTCATAGCATAATTTTTGATATGATTACATTTCCATCATAGTAAAAAAAAAATTTGTTATTATTGTATCAAAATATAAAAATCTACCTTCTTGTTGAAGGATTGTCAATTATTGTGACATGACATTTTGTAATGCAAACAAATCATGTCAAAATTGTTTCTTCACTAAAACCAAAACCAAGGTTACCATGTTAATGTATTAAAAGAATAATATAATTCCAAATTCTCTCATGGCATCAATCAATCAATTTTGAAGGTAAATTTATAAGCTCCCTCCCAAAATGACAATTTTCATTTTTTAACACTTTTTGTAATTTTGGAGAACTTCACACCAAAAGAGAGATTTGTGTATTTTGAAGGTAAATTTATAAGCTCCCTCCCAAAATGACAATTTTCATTTTTTAACACTTTTTGTAATTTTGGAGAACTTCACACCAAAAGAGAGATTTGTGTATTGAGTGATATCTAACACATATAAATGATGTGTACAAATGCATTGTACTTTATAAATTATTTTGGAATCCTCACAAATGATTATAAATAAAATGAATTTATTTAATTGTAAAACATCAATGTTTATGTCAAATCATAGATGATTTTAGGAGCTAAATTTCACAAATGGGCTAATTTTCCACTGTTTTTTCCAAAAAAAGATTCACCCAAATTCCATAGAGTAAAATTATTTTAGGTCAAAAATCACAAAATTTTTATAGAAACCATATAAAATCCTTAGAAATTTGAATATTTTAACAAAACTATCGCCAAACATTTTACATTTTGCATATTAATGAATAATAATATTAGCCCATGTTTCTACATTTTAATATAAATTTCCATCCTTAAAATTATCCTTGTGTAAGATAGTTGTCTTACCCATGAATGCTCTTGCATTAGACTTCCCTAGTTGGAAAATTTTGAGCATCCTATTCGAAAGGTTGTCCACAAATCAACAAGTGACCAATGTCTAAAATTCTTCTTCCTTCCTTCCTTCATTTCTTCTTTTCCACACTCTACTTCATTCATTGTTTTTCACTCCCCATTCACCGCTCTTAGTCTTCCTCTTTGTAATCCTCACGTATATAATGTGAAAGTAGAGATAATTCCTAACTCCTATGCTCCATTTTACCATATTATTTCTTGGATTGTCTTCCTCACCATCACCATTATTTCTTTTGTCTCTACAATAACTTGTTCACCTTTACAAATTGTTGCCTATATCACCTAATAGGGCTCACCACCTCATTCTACTACCTCTTTATGACACTTGTTATAATCTCAATTCTGTTTACTAAGTCCCCATCTTCTCTTTTTTTCACTATTACCACTGTGTGAACAAACTCCACCGATACTTGATACTTAAGCACCTCCTTATTTTTATGTTGTTTCATTATCACCACTTGTTGGCATAGGGGCAGACCCAGGGTTCAACTCTTACAACGCACCAACAAGCCCTAATTACTGGCCCTTTTGGCAACACCTACAAAGCAGATGCAGTCTCACTCGAAGTAGAAATAGGGGGTTGCAGGACATAGTTGTCTACAACCAGAGGAAATGCAAAGTGAATCCAAAACACAATGCCAACCAATCTAGATATTCCTTACCCTTCCTAAGCTTACTTCACAAGTTATATCTCTAATCTAACACAATAATGAAATAATCTAACATATGACAAATATTACAAAATCAATCACACAAAACAACAAGATATACGTGGTTAACCCTCTCCCTAGGGCTACATACATAGAACTATGCTTATTGATATATTATGTGGAAACATACAGTTCTATCTGTGCACTTAGCTATAGATATCTCTCTCTCTTTCTTTCTTTCATCCTTGCGCACCCAGCTGAAAGGCCGATCTTTGCACCGAGCTGAAGATCTTACAATATCGACTCTATATTTCTCTCAATAGAAATCAACACTTAACATCAACCAGCATCAATAAATAATGAACCAACTATTGAGCTAGAACCAACCCTCTTGAATCCTCTAGACTTTTATTTATACATTACATTGCATAATTGTAGGTTTCAAAACCCTAGGTGCATAAACCCTAGGTCCACTTGACCTGCGTTTTCAGGGCTTCACCAATCTGTCCTTACTCCTTTTGCGTGAGGTGCTCCAAAGCACTCGTTGGTGTATTCTTCTGCTTGATGAGTTTTCCATGATCCATCTTCCTTACTTCTTTATCTTCCTCGATCTTCTCTTCCAACGAATTGTGTTTCCTTTCTTTTCTCCTTCTTTTATGATTATTTTCTCACTTTGACCCTTTCTTGGTTTATGTGCCTTCCACACAGTTTGTAATTCAGCTTTCTTCCTTAATATTTTCTTCCTTACCTAACCAAGAGCCAACAGGCCCCCAACACTCACATGTGACTCGTCCCAAGTATTTGAAAGATTGAACCTTCCGATTTACTTCGACTATAGACTGCGCAGTGAAACCTGTGTTTTCTTCTATATACATCTCTATCGTGTGCAGACTATCCTTTTTGTGTCTGGTACCCAGTTTCAACTGCAACTAGTACCTCAACCCTTCTTCCTTTGTTTCTATTGAGAGATGCAAGGTAGCTGGTTTTCATAATACAATTTCAATTAGCTCCCATTTACCAAACCTTCTTTCCATTCTCCATTAATGGTCTTCAACTATGCAACTCCTCCTTTTGTGACATAGGCAACCTCAAAATGCCCAAGCCAATGTGTCTTGAACTTCCGTAGATGCTTCATGAACTTGTTATCATATAACAAGACCAAGTCTCCTTGCTTGAATGCCTTCCTCTTGATATGTCTGTCACGATAAGAATTTTCTCTTTATTTATGTACCTATTGATGAATCCTGCAATAAACCTGTCTTCTTCTAACTCTAGCAACTACGCAGGCCTGTCTTGAACAACGCCAATGTCATCCATACCTGTGATGTTGCAATTCTTATACTAGGAACCAAATATTGCATAGGTATTGTTATCCCTGATATCTAGGGATAACTAGGAGATCATGTCCCGAGGCCCACAAGTCCAAGACATGCAGTACCGAGAACAGGATTGACCTGAGCATGGCCCTGGAGGGCCCATCCTTCTTCCTCATCGCTAGACTTGTCCTATCAGCAGCA
>JASDQU010172819.1:0-10924 GCA_032191745.1 Picea mariana
TTAATCCTTTGTCTTATTGTTTGCAATTGCTCTTCCATTTCTTGGATCTCTTTTTGTCCCACCAGGAACCTATCCTCAAGATGATCCCAACTCAAAGGCATCCGACACAGTCACCCATAAAGAAACTCGAAAGGCACCATCTTAATGATGCTTTGGTAACTGTTGTTATAAGAAAATTCCACCAATGGCAGGAATTCTTCCCAACGGTTATGTTGGTCCATCACGAACATGCGCAACATGTCCTCCAAGGTCTAGTTTGTTCATTCGGCCATCCCATTAGTCTCTGGGTGGTAGGCAGTACTGAAGTTACGTTGGGTTCCCAAGGCCTGTTGCAAACACATCCAAAATCATCCAGTAAACATTGATCCTCGATTGGATATAATCCTCTTAGCACGCCATGTAGCCTCACAATCTCACTGATGAAAAATCTAGCTATGTTAGGTGCCTGATAATTTGTACACACAGGAATAAAGTGAGCACTCTTTGTCAAAGTGTCTACTACTACAAAAATCGAGTCATGTCTCCTTGCCTTCAATGGCAATCCAACAATAAAATCCATCGAAATAACCTCCAATTTTGATTCTGGAATAGCATGTGGTTGTAGTAATCCTGCTAGATGTCTATGTTTAGCCTTTACCTACTGACATTCTAGACATCTGGCCACATAGTTGACTATATCTTCCTTCATTCCCGTCCAGAAGAATAAGGGTTTAAGGTTTGCCCTCATCTTCGTGACTCTCGGGTGAGCCATGTGCATTGCTCCATGAGCCTCATTTAGGATAAAATCCTCAAATCGTCGTTTGGTGGCATGTAAATTCAATTTTTAAATCTTAGGATTCCATCATCGTCCAACGCAAATCCTTCAATCTTGGTACCATCATTTTGTTTTGTCCAAAAAACAAAAATCCCTCGACCTCTTTGTACCATTCATCGTCATGTTGTAAAGTTAGAATCTTTTCACGTAGATTCATCTGAAGAGGCAACAACAAAAATATGCGTGGTCTCTGACTCAATGCATCTGCCATTTGGTTCACTGTTCCTTTTACGTAAGTAATCTTTAAGTTGTACTCGTTAATAAATTCCGACCAACATCGTTGTCGCGCATTCAGGTCGCTTTGCATAAAGATGTGTTGTAGTCCACATTGGTCAGTCTTTAGTTCAAATTTTCATCCAATAAGGTAGTGTCTCCAACCTTCAAGGCATATACGATGACTAACCACTCCAAATCATGTGTCGCATAGTTATCCTCATGCCTTCTCAGTTTCCTCGATATGTAAGTGATCACTCGACCATATCGCATCAAGATTCTGCCTAAGCCTTCCTTGGATGCATCAGTGCATACCAAGAAGTCTGCATCCATGTTAGGGACTTTTAGTATCGGTGTTGTTGTCAACAGCTCCTTGAGCCTCGAAAATGCTTCCACGCATTGCTCGGTCCAAACAAACTTCTCGTTCTTCTTCTACAATTCCGTGATCGGATTTGCTATCTTCGAAAATCCCTCGACAAACCATCGATAGTATCCTACTAAAACCATGAAGCTACATATTTCCAGGACATCCGTCGGTGCAGGCCATTCCATAAAAGCCTCAACCTTTGCTAGATCCATGGTGATACCTTTGCCGAAGATTGCATGCCCTAAGTAGTGAATCTTCGTTTGATAAAAAGAGCATTTGGACAACTTCCCATAGAATTTTTTCTCTCGCAAATGCTGTAGTACCAAGCACAAGTTCTCATCATGCTCCTCCGTCGTCCGAGAGTAAATCAAAATATCATCAATGAATACTTGGACGAACTTCTCCAAGTACTCGCGGAACACCCCATTCATCAAACTCATAAATACGCCTAGGGTGTTTGTTAGACCAAACGGTAAAACAGTAAACTCATAATGTCCAAACCTCGTCTTAAAGGAGGTCTTAGGGACATCATCCTCCTTGATCTGTAACTAGTGATACCCTGATCGCAAATCGATCTTTGAGAACACTGTCACACCCTTCATCTGATCAAAGAAATCATCTATCCTCAGCAACGGATACTGATTCTTGATCGTTGCCTTGTTCAATTGATAGTAATCAATGCAGAGCCTCCACGACCTATCCTTCTTTCGTATTAAAATAACAGGTGCACCCCACGATGACACACTCGGAGGTATCAGTTCCAGGTCCAACAATTCCTTTAGTTGCATTCTCAACTCTTGTAACTCCGGGGTCGACATCCGATAAGGCATTCTAGCTATCAGTTCAGTCCCCAGTTTTAGGTCTATAGTAAACTCCAATTCCCTCTCCGACGACATCCCAGGTAACTCTTCTGGGAAGACGTCCGCAAGATTTCTCACCACAGGAAGGTGTTCTAGACCTTTCGCTACTCCCTTCTCATTTAATGCAAGGATCACATAAAGCTTACATCCCTTACGCAAGATCTTCCGTAGCTGTAAGGAAGAGATGATCCTCAGGGAAACTCTCGGGTTCCTTCCTACAATCACGCATATTTTCCCCTCATCATCGACCAAGCTCAACCATTTCATCTTACAGTGGAGTATCGCCTCATGCGATACCAACCAGTCCATACCGATCACGGCGTCATAAGATCCTAATATCATGACATACAGGTTGGCCTTGGTGACAAAATCTCCCAGGTTAAGGTTACAACCCGTAACCTTTCCTTCAACCTTCGGTTTTATCTCCCAAACCCATCTCTACAAAGCTAACCTCATCCTGTTCGTCTGCCTTTACTTTAATCCTTTTGGCACTGCACCAGAAATGAAACTCTCGGTAGTACCGAGATCTATCAAATCTAAGGGTCTGGTCAGCAACGGTACCTAACGTCTCGAGCACAGTCGACTGGTGCTCTGCCTGGCGGTTACTCACCGTTGCATGAATCCGATGGGCCTTGCCCAAAACTCCTACGAAAGTGGGTCCAACTGATCCAGATGCTCCTACCCTTTTCTATGGGTAGTAATGCTGGTATTGTGGCTCCCCACAGTCCAACACACCTTCTTCGGTCCAGTAATCATGGAACCTGAAGTAGAAGTTGAATTCTAACAATAAGGCCAAACTCGAACTTCTTGACCTTAAGTTTATGGGTAAACTGGTGTGGAGCATACCGAAGTAGCTCCAAACGGGCCTCATACTCGGGCACCACACGACTGCCTTGTCGCAAGGCATCGAACTCATTGAGTTGACGCTCAACGAATTCCCCAGAAAGATACCTCTCCTGGAACTGTCCCTTGAACCGTTCCCATGACACATCGCCGACGACCATGTTCAAAAGTGGCAGGATCATCTTCCACCATAGAAGAGTGCTCCCCTTCAGTCGAAAGACCACCATGCAGATCATCATGCTGGAGGTCATAATCATGAAGTGTGAAGCACACTGCATTTCTCTACAACCGTGCCTCGATGGCACAACCATCCATGACACTTGTGGGCTCAAGAAATCAACTCTCTCGAGTTCTCGATGGATGCTAACAACACTAGCTAGGGCGCATTGTGGAACCTCATGGGTACAGGTGCTGCGACCTCCTCACAAAACCATTGGTGAATCAAGGCCCCTGACATTACCTGGGAGGGCCTTGTCAGAACATCATCATCCATTACTACAAGCTAATCCACCCCAAGGACTTGTTCCTCCCCTTCGGGGTTAGACTCCGAGGGTGCAAGAACTTCTAGAGATGTCGCACCTCCTCCCACGACACTACGTTGCGAACCTCTGAGGAGTCCTCTAAATGTGATCACCATATGGACATGTTAGGGTTTTTATTTAACGCAATGGTTAATACTCCAAGTTTACTGCAATAGAAATCCTGGCGATCCATGGTTGCAGGGTTGAAACCGCTCTAATACCACATATAATGTCCCCTCGGTCACGACTCAAGCAAAACAAAAGTAAATTTTTTTTTATTTTTTATTTTGAAAGGCAAGAGGAGACGACAACAACAGTTAACCACATAACTGACAATGAATGCAATCACACAGTACAGGCAACAGGCAATGGTGACTCCATGCACTGGCTCCAGTGCAACTGGGCGAAATGTGCAAAGAACAACAAGGAGAAAAAGACTACCCACCTGATGTAAACACGACCTCACCTACAAGTTGAGAGACACCATCCCCATCCCAACACCACAGCCTTGACGAACCAAGACTAGAACCTCAAGGCATGCAAACCAAATGCATGAAGGCATTCCACTCGTGCATCTAAAGCAACTTACAACGCTCAACAACACTCACACAGAACGCATCGAATCTGGCCAAGTTCTCGATCACCGCTATCCAATAGGGCGCGCCATGATTCCCAAATTAGGAGTCATGCCGTCCCCAGGTGATAGGCGTGTCAATAACCTTGGTACCACACATCCTATCTGGACCGAGGACTCTAGATAATCCGACGCGCTAGGAGCTAAATACCGATAAGAAACCATGCCCATACCCTGAGAACAGGTTGACAAGATGCCAGAGGAATACACCGAGGGAAGACACAAGGAAAAACATGACTTCGTCAACTACCTATACAATAACTGGTAAGCCGGTAGTCTACGTATGAAGGTTGAGTTGTTCCAAGATACTAAGGTCAAAATAAAAGCCAAATGACGAAATTCGAGGAATTGTTATGCTATCTTGTTATTTATGAATAAATGTCACCTCAATGTTATTCAACGAGAGTTAATGTTGTTTTTAAGCACTACTTAAAACAAGTTAAACATTACATACAACCAAGCTATTCATTACAAGCTATAAAATCCCTAAAAATCAAGATACACGTTACACGAAAGGTCATTATACATTCAATGAGAAATTAATGCCATACACAATCAATGAGATTTACTGCCGTAAGTATTTAATCAGATTAATGCCATATTCATCTAACTAGGTTTAATTGTCGCATACATTTAATGAGATTTAAATGCCAAATTCCTGATCATGATTAGATGTCATTCAGAGCCACACAATGCACTTGATGCCATTGTTACAAGATACCCTACAACAATAATTATCATTGCTAAATAAGAAAAAAGGGGGACGTTGTCAAGAAACAAATACATTGAAGCAATTGGTATTAATTAAAATGCCAAGCACATCTATTACTCAAGTTGTGTATTAAATTAATTGTCAATCATGTCTATTACTCAATTGGTACAATTGTGTTGTCTATTACTCAATTGGTACAAATACGCTGTCTAGTAAAAACCGTAAAAAGTTGTGTATTAATTCAATGTTGAGCACATCTATTACTCAATAATAAACTAAAGTTGTCTGAGATATAAATAGCAATGTTGATTGTTCAAATGCATACAAATAACTTAGCTGCTCATGAATTAAATTAGCTATCCAATGGCATTGCACAATTACAACCGTACCAATTCTCAATCACTGAGGTAATATAATCCAATAAGTATTAAAGTTGGTGTACCAATAAGGGAAAAACAAACTTAAACCCAAGGTTGACAGGTCTAAATTCGAGCCATAGGTAAAGTAAAATCGCAGACACAGGAGTAAAATGCAGTCGTTCACAGGGGAAAAACTCAGTCAACACAACAACCAATCTTGACAGTTAAGGTAACAAAAAAAAATGCATTCAAAGAAGGTATAAAAACACGAGAAACAAGATCAAATATGCTGCCATTCAAGTCACAGATTCACTGTCAATAAAGGTATATAAAATCTGACATTTAATGAGGAAAATTCGTTGCCATCTAAGGCACGAATTCACTGTCAATTCAGCAATGAAATCGCCAACATTCAGTGAGGAAAATCGTTGCCATCCAAGGCACGATTTCACTGTCAATCAGTAATGAGATCACCAGCATTCAGTGAGGAAACTCATTGCTATACAAGGCATGATTTCACTGTCAATTGACAATGAGATCACCAGCATTCAGTGAGGAAAATCGCTGCCATCCAAGGCACGATTTCACTGTCAAATCGGCATGATAACTAAAAATGTTGTTGAACACCAAAGGGGAACTTTCCGCCATTAACCACCACCACTACACTATAGAACACCATCTTTCGCATAACAAAAACACAGTGTAAGGATTACGAAAATATCTGGGTAAGTAAAACAATCGTGGGCAATTATCACCATAATCCGCTGACCCATCTTTAACTGTAAATAAAAAAAAAAAAATTGAATATAAATTGTGAATACACCCAGTGAATGTAAAATCATTGGCTGTCATACGAGGGAAGGATCAGTTAAAAAATTTGTCAATCAAGTGTACCACGGAGACAGGAATAGCAAATAAAAACATTTTTCCATTCCAGGATACCAATACAAAAATGCAGACATGAAATCAATTCGTTTTTCCATTGCCAGAATACCAAATATAAAAATGCAAACAGGAATAATAAATAAAATGTTTTTCCATTCCAGGTTACCAATACAAAAATGCAGACATGAAATCAATTCATTTTTCCATTTCCAGAATACCAATACCACGCAGACAACAGTAAGAGAAACACAAGGATCTAATGAGAAAACTCATTGAAATGATCACAGGGATTCTATTAGTCAAGGCGCAGAGAAATACCCACAAGGATGCAAGATAATCCATAGGCATAGGTCTTTTCTAGATGGAACAAGTCAAACAATCAGCCAAGGACAATAATGAAGGTATATGGCTGACAGGAACATCCTTCGCTCATCATCCACGCACAGAAAAGCAGGGCGTTGAGATCCATAGGTCTATAAACAGTGAAGCAACGACCGTAGATCAAGCTCCTGACCGACTACTCAAGCGAAGACTGATGAGCTAGGGACAAAAGGGAAAAACAACCACATTATTCACAAATCAATACACCATAGGGAGTTCAAGACATGCCGGGAATCGAAGGCCATGGGATTCAATCAATCATCGAGCTATAGGCTATGGAAAAAAATTTAGTCATCAACTAGAACGCTAAGACAATCAAATTACTTACCTAATTAAACATGTAGATCCAAAGCATAAATCCTACTACAATCTACCATGCAAAAATAAAGAAAGTGTATCGTTGCCTGATGACCTGCTCTGAGTTGATGTCCCGTGCGCTTTGTGCAACTCATGCTTGCTGACCGATGAGACTTCACCGGTATCTCCTAGCCAACGCTAGAGGTACTCTTCTTCCCCCTTAGTCCCTTGAGTTGCAAAGGGGCCACGCACACTATCCATAGATTCAGCTAGCTCCCAGCTCGCCTCGCAAGGCCGTGCTACCACTCCTCACCGAGCTGGGTATCCCAACTCCCACAAGCTAATTCAGTCAAGTAGAGATTTCTGCAACGTAACGTTATGCAAACTGAAGACATCCTTCATCAATTTCCTCCCTCCATTATATAGAGTTTTGAAGTCCCTTACTTTTCCAAATCCCATTTTATTTAATGTTTAATAAATTAATTCATAAAAATTCCTCCCGGTACATGTGTCACCCATCCCCTTCATTCCTCCAAAAACTAATTTCTTTAATTAATCAATTACCCTTATTTGCCTCACCCACCTAGAGTCACTGCTAGAATCACTCCTAGGTGTCCCCAAATTCCCTTATAGGTTTTAATGACTTTCCCCATTATTAATTTGCTAGTTCATTTTAAATTAGAAAGTTCTTAAATGCTAGATACCTTACTAAGTTTAACTTTCTGTTTTTTCCCTTGTGTTTCCCTTTTCTTTTTATCTTTCCCTCTTTCCTAGTTTCCTAATTATTTTAGATTTCTCTCTTTCCCCTTTTTATTTAGAACTCAATTTGGCAAGTTTAGAAATTGACTTTTTCCCTTTTCCCTTTTTAATTAATAAATTTTAAATTATCATAATATAATAAAACAATTAATTCCCCCTTTTTTAATTTTTATCCCAACAGATTTTTATGAATCAATTAAATTGATTACTCCCTTCTTGTTATAATATTAGTGAGGATTATCATCATTATATATATATATAAGGATAGAAAAATTCTGCCACCAGTATAATTTAGACCTAGACTTTAATTTTCGTGTTGGGTGACATTTTATTAGGGAAATTGTTTTAAAAATTTCTTATCAAATTATTCGTCCTAAGGCCATCTAAGTTCATTCATTTATCATTAACAACGCGACGTGCCCTTCAGGATGCACTAGGTTCTCCAAGCGTGCCACTTGCCTCATCTATTTCCCTTGCGCGACGTTCCCTTCAGGATGCACTACGTGCTCCAAGGGTGCCACTCACCTCTTTCCATTTTTATTGCATGACATGCCCTTTAGGACGCACCACGTGCTCCAAGGGTGTCACTCGCCTCTTGACTGACTTGGTAGACATCAAAAACCCCTGCACTCAATACTCCACTAGGTGATCTTGTGGGAGACTAAGGTCCTCTAAGGAATAAGGCCCCCACCTTATTGCGTGCCCCTTAGAATCATCGTGAGCGACTGTCGCAGTCTTCCCTCATGGCATCATGGGTCCTCTCGAACTAGGTAAATGTTAACCTACAGTTTGAGCCACGATGAGAGTGCTTGTAGGTTGTGGTAGGGCTGTTATCCACACCTCTCCCTCAACATATCTGGTAGTCGTGCGTGACCCCTCTACTCCACATGTGAGTCTGGTTAGAAATCTATCATCAGCTTTCATCATCAACGAATCAGGTCAACAATATATCCATAATCATATTATCTAATCAAATGCACTAATATCACATATAAAACAATCAAACCCCATTAGTTCAGTCCCCGACTCGATATAGATTCCAAGGGGTTCCATCGATGCCTCTGCATCCTCGAGGTCTAAAATCCTACACACTCAGTAAAATCGAGTCAATAGCACCTATTTATGTCAATGCAGCCAAATAACATGTAATCAATTTATAACGCCTCAAAATCATAAATCAAATACCCAAAAGTACATTAATCTGGATCACTTGCAAGCAAGTGTCCTCGAAGAATAAGTTCGCTCAGTGCGCAAGAGAGGGATGTTACATAATTGGATTCTTACATATGGTTGAAATAAGATTTGGTCTTCCTTAATACCTTTGAATGGAATCGTAAGTTGACATTGGATTCTTATGTTATTGTTGGGTCTTCCTTTAGTTCTTTTAATTGGGGATATAAGTCAACATTGGTTTCTTTATTTTTATTGTTTAAATAAAACTTGATCTTCTTTTATTATCCTTATATATGGATATGAAAGATAACATATAATTTATCTTATCTAATTCTTAATTATGGGTTTGAACTTCTTTTAGTTTCTTGCAATGGAAATGTAAGGTAGTCTTGGAATCTTTCCATATTGATTGTTATGATTGAACCTCTTAGTTATTTTAAAATGGATATGCAAGTAGTAGATTTCTTATTAATTGTTATTTATGATTGATTTTTATTAGTTTTATAAATTGGATACATAATGCAAAGTATTATCTAAATTTAATGTATTGATTAAGAAGATTGATCTTCTTGTGTTTTCTTGCAAATGAATATATAATTTTAGCCTTTAAATTTATGATATATACTCTTAGAAGATATTCCTTAATATGAAGATGCATAGTTGAGCTACATGAGACTAAGAGTTTACTTATGTTCTTTGGGTTATTATTCTTTATGTAAAAGCCACTTACTCATTTACACTCAATGTTGTTTGAAGATTGATCAAGTAGAGTAGATTATCATTTTCACTGTGATGAATTGATGGTTAAGTATGTTGATAATTCTAGTTTAAATAGCGATGTATGATTGAATTGATGGGAATTAGATACTTCATTGTTCCTCATAACAGTCGCCAATCCTGAGACCTTAAGTGGTCAAAATCAATCGGATGAATCCTGGACTTGAGTCTTTCTTATGTGTCTTGGGGGTCCTAACCATGCAGGATAGGTTGGGCGGGTAGCTTCCTTATGTTATCTTTATAAGATACGGTTGATTGAATAATCATGATGTTTCTTTCATTTTATTGTGATTAAATTGATTATGTAGTTATTAATACATGTTATGACGCATTTTCACTTGTACTAATGTTTGTTAAAAAAATAAAAATTACCTCTTTTGTACATCACTAATTGTTGACGTAATGGAGAGGTCATTACATTTGCAGTCTAACAAACTTATCCCCTCCCTTGCAATGTCACGAAAAAATAACCATATTGTCATGATATGATGAACATAGCCTCGTCATCACAATAGTCAAACATTGTCATTGTAAATTAAAGTATTAATGTATCAATACTTTAATAATGTATTATTACTTTAATAATGTATTATTACTTTAATAATGTATTTATTAAGGTATAAATACTTTAATAATGTATTATTAAAGTATTGATACATTTTTAATGTATTAATTCTTTAAAATTAATGTTTTAATGTCAATATTTATATTTTAATATAAATATTTATATTAATATTTCAGTGTATTAGTGTATTAGTGATGATGATGATGATGATTAACGTCCACTAAGACCGAATTGATCTATCGAACTTTAATAGGGTAACTAATTACTTGTGATTCTTTAGAATTTTGTTTCAGTGCTCGAAAAGCATTAAGAGAAGCTTTCCAAGATCACCATTCTTTTGTTGAGTTAAGACGTTAGGAAGGTTGGTAGTGTGATATATATTTTGAAAATGAGATCTAATATGGGTATATGATGGACAATCTAAGAGAAAGTGTTTTTCATATTCAACCTTATTAGTGTCACAAAGATGACACACTCTTTCATCCCATGGCGTTTTAGGAATTGACCAACGCCTAGTTTCACTATGGAGCTTGTGAGAATTTTTTCTTATCTTAGCAATGCTTATTTTTTTCTTTACACTTGGAAAAAAAGATAGATAATTTTGATCTTCTAGATTAGGGTTGATTACATCTTTATAATACCTTAATTTTCTTTTTTCCTCTAACTCTTTATCACACCACATTTTTTCCTTAAATTTTGATTTGACGTTTTTTTTAATAGTATCTTTATTCTGCAAAATGGTTTCTTCCATGATTCCCCAATAG